>JAMKCH010000928.1:0-117665 GCA_023653785.1 Ophioderma brevispina | reverse complement strand
GTGGTAAATGGAATTCAGATCCGGGTAATCAAGGGTCAGACTGGCGGCGCGTGTACCCACAGGAAGTCCCAGCCTATTTCACGTTCTCTTTTAAAGTGAAATGCGAATGTTACACAATATTTTGTTTTTATTCTATAATAATTTAAACTTGTGAAGTGTTTTAGCACCCCCTATAGGCGCTCAAATATATTTTGAAAATCACTTACAAGCGTTATAACAACTCCATTCTTGTTTTCCTTTATTATTGTGGTGGCCAAGATGTAATATTGTTGAGTTGGATGTATGTATTATTAGGTAGCAAATTGTGAATTTATCAGATTCTTGTACAACTTGTGATTGTAAAAACTGCACGGAAGAGAACTTTATTTTCAGCATGTTTCCAATGCTTACTGCTAAAATTTACAATTTATGATTACAAACCAAAACGGTATCATGATGTGTTTACATACATTATGTGTATAAAATATTAATTCGTCACACTGTATATTTTCAATTTAGATCTATCATGGTCGAAATTGCCAGTGATGAAATGATAAATGGTTCTTAATGTGTAAATAAAAGATTTAAAAAACTTAATGAATGTCACAGGTCTTTGTCATAAATCGACGGAGCAAATAATGGAAGAGATGGTCCAAAAGGTTAATTCAAGTTATCAAAATTGTATTATTATGGGTATCTCATTTTGAAGTCTTGACGCTCCCCTTTTATAGTTCTTTCTTTCGATATCGAATTTGGTAGTGTCAGCAGTTAAATAAACGGATATAAACAAGATAGATGTTAATAAACGTTATTTTAAAACCGTGTTATCGATCATCAAAAACAAAGTTCCATTGAGAAAACAATTTTTATTGAGCGAAAAACAAACTTTTTTCGAGAAACACTATATTTATCAAATTGAGATTTGAAAAAAAAACAGTTTTGGTGATATAAAAACAGTTCTTTCAAGAACTGTTTCTAGAAAAAAATTCAATTGTATAGATACGCAGTGTTTTTCAATTTGATTAAAACTCAAATCAGCGATAACGGTTGTATTTTCGGATTTTTTTTGGGGGGGGGGGAGCAAGTCAATCATGATAAAATATGTTTATCACTGGGAAAAAATCGATTAAAACACAGATATGCTATCTATTATGGATTTACTGAAAAAATAAACATACATATTTTTTTTCAAAAAATTTACTAATATTCCTTGAATTATTAGAAGCTCTTTCATTCTGTTTGAATTTTTCAGTCATGATTTGGAAATGTTTTACTATCCAATGACAAAAATTCAAATATTGAATCGGACGAATTCTAACATATCACGAAGTCCTGCTCATGTCCACTTAACTTGTCATACACATCCGAAGAATGTAAGTACGAATGACGTTAGAAGTAGCGGATGGAGATGTATGTTTTCTGTTGGCATTTAAATATGTTTTAACACTTTATTAAATGCATGGGGATGTGGGGGATGTGACACCAGGATTTTGTTTTTCTAACTTACTTTGCCCAACGCTGTTATATAATTGGCTACTATCAGTTGCGCATATTTGGTGGAAAAATCAAAATCAGTCCATGGGTTTTTATACTAATAATTGGCATAAAGAAGCATTTTGGTGGCGATATTTCAATTTGTTTTGACCCTTAAATCGTACTGGATTAACTTTCTTCAGAAAGGTAATTGTGTTTATGTTATACACTATGAGTCAAATTTTATGGAAAAAGATCTCCAGGATTTTTTTTATTTTTGGGAGGGAGAAATTTATGCGCGTTGTAATTTTTCATTGTATGTGGTTGGTTGATGAATTACCATCAATGACAAGAGTTTTGGTAAAAAAAATCCAACGGCAAAAGCCCGATGCACAAGACGTGGTAAACATCCAAGCATCTGTTTTCTATGACAATTCAACAAGAAATTACCTTACACCGTTCTGCTAAGTAACAGTTTCTGTGGCCCTTAAGGTTATACTTCAGTAACTACAATTTGGTGGAAATTAAGAAGTGGGATACATTAACCATCATTGCCTACATTGCTCATCCAGGCTAGAGTTAAGAACTACAAGTCCCTGTTATCATCATTGAAAGCCAATAGTCGCCCCATCAATGTTGGGGAAGGGAAATTGGCAGACCGGGTTGGCTCTAAAATCTTGGGTGTACTACTTTCTTTCATGGATCTGGAAAAAGTGCTGCTTAAAATGTCTTAAAATGCATAGTTATAAGAAAGAAAGTGATGGTAAATGGTACTTTCTGATGGACATTGGTGGACTGGTTGTTTCTCATCAAATTAAATATCATTAATTTGATCAGTAGTTAAAATGGGCACAAGTTCCGGAGGGAAATTGGCACAAAACGAGATGCATTATGGGATCGCGCAAATCGTCTATTTTCATCCTCTTTGATTGGAGCGATATCACTGTACGTAATCCATGAAGTGTGACGTTATTCGTTTAGAGGATAATAAATTGTACACTTAATCAACAATAACTATTTTATTTCAAAGTTACCATGGATTATAGTAGCAGCTGTTAACCAAATATTCTCACAGAGTGATGAACATTTGTGTTTCAACATATCGCTGATGATTAAACATTGATTACTTTAATTAAATGTATATTTTTAAATCTGTAGATGTGGATTGTAAGAAACTTTAGAAACAGTCAAAAGCTAGTCTTTGAAATCTATTTGTATAAAAATTTGCCATACGCAGAATTTCAATTGCATCCAGAGGACTTTTCCAAAGGACGTACCACTGGGGTGTCAAATATGAAAAGGGATCTTTTTGAACCACTTCTAAATGAATATCCCACTGATACCTGGAGAGAATAAGTAGTTAAAGTTCATCTCTTGAAAAATTGTGCTGTTATACCTTTGATTCATGAATAATTCTTAAACTACAGTTATTAAATGATGATTTTTATAAAGTACATGAATATATCTAGGAGTTGAAATTGAAATTAGAATGTTCAAGATTATTTCGTGTTTAATTAATGAGTCATTAATTAGGGTGAAATGCATGGTTGATAATGAGCAGGAGCATAAATGGTCTAAAATTGCACAAGGGTGACATACTTTGTCGTGTTTATTCTTCTTAATGTCAAATAACATTGACGCTACAAACATTCAATCATTCAAAATGACATATATCCATTTGTTATATACAATGGAAGTCCTGGTTAGAAAGTATGTAATGTCTTCACTGTGTAGTTATATGTTGTGATATTCGCGTTACGGAGTACAGTTTAATTTTATAACAAAAATTCTTACCGCTTGATTTGAATCATTTGAATGTATTTTATATACATTAATAATATTAAATTTTTAAAATTAAAGATGTCTGTGAAACAAACCTGCAAGTCGCTGGCAGATCGCTTTTATTACAAAATAGGACTAACCATTTTAGGCAGATTCAAAATGAAAATTTCCGTGTTATTACGATTTCAATAATATTAAAAATACGGAGGAAACTGTAAAAATACAGAGACTTCTAACCAGTTTGCTAGCATTTGTCTTTATCATGTTGATAATGGCTTTTGTGAGTGGAATAAATTAATTAGAATCAGCAATAAATTTGGTGTTTGATACAGTCTAGTATTCATTGTGACTTTTCCAAAACCACACGTTTTTCCCATACAGGAATAAGTCTGGATCCAAATACGTTTCAGCACATATGGGTAATGAACATTTTCTACTAGGCTGAAGATTGCCTATTTCTTAAGGTAAATGAAATAACTAACAGAAGGTCCATAACATATTTATAGCAACTAAAGGTCAAACGTCATATGCATGTGGAAATATTTGTATGGACACGCTCGCCTTTGGGATCCAAAGGACCTTTTTATATTACAATTAATGGTGCAATAATTGATTTTTTTCACATGAAAGTATGTTCCAAAGTTTACACATGTACACAATTCGAAAAAAATAATATTTTCCAGAAAAAAATACTTCCTCCTGGAAGCCCTCGATGTCCCCCATCCACTACAAGTATTGAGACAATATACTTAGACAGGATTTGTGTATGGCATATCAGAGGAAAACCCATTAGCCAATTATGTGGAGCATTTTTTACTCTGTAATCAATGTGGGCTGTTTTGTGTAACAGAAACACTTCCCTGTGTGGGAAATTCGCCGAACATGATTATGAAATTAGAAGGTAATCGGAGAGAGGGCTGGCTCTAGTAAATGACGTTACGTGACGTCAGAATATTTGAGAAACGGACCAATGTTGCTGTTCATTGGAATTTGTTTACATGTTGTAGAAGCTGCAAGAATGTCCCCACATGCACAATCGTAAGGAATAGTTGTAGCAAATAAACCAAATCTATCATTGATGGAATTTCCCCGTCAGAATTATGGGTGAAGCTTCTGAGGATTTACTGCATCGTTCCGGATCCAGTTTTTCTTTATTTGGCCTTTGATCGCTACAGTTTGGCGAGTAACTTTCGAACTTCTTCCCTTATAATCACTATCAAACCTTTGGTCATAAGTGGAGTATTTTATGGCAAATCCTAACGGTTTATCCTTTCTATTGGTACAATATTTGACATGCTCGGTGTGTAATAAGCGTATGGAGGTTTTCATATGCATAGATGTCCAACCCTTACAAGTTTGGATGATTTCTGCATGTCGCCCTGGTTGTGAAGCAGCCCGATCAGGAGGTGTTGGCAACGAGACGCTGTATAATGCTCATTAAAGAGGGACACTACACATTTGAAAAAATAGTGCGCGCCCTCAAGATTTTTCAAAAATCGATAGTTTTGCATGGCTGTAAGGCTTTATATACAAAAGCCTCACCGAAATGAAAGACCAAATCCAGCTCAGTATGGGTAAAACGAACGTTTATATTTTTAACGTCGCCGGCGACGCTTAAGTCAGCAGACGACGGAAAATGGCGTTTTGTTCGTTTAACACAAGAACACGCACACACGCCGTATGTTTCCCACGTCTGCACACTGTTTGATCGGTATATACTTTGTGGTTTTAATATTCGGTGAGTACGAGTCAAAAATATTCAGTGTAACTACACATTTGGTTATTAAGTTAGAGAAAAACTTAAAGTTGGCCTACAAAATTACATGGGATGTCTTATCTCATATCAATGTCCCCTATCTGTTCTGGGGTATGTTATTTTATGTGTAAAATATATCCGTTCTTCCAATGTGCATCCTAGGACTATCATTTGAGAGCAATTGAAGGAACGACATTTAGAAAAGAAAAGAAAATTTCATATTTGTGAAATGAAAAGGTGCAGTGCAGCTTTTTTACGATGCCCGGAATATTGTCCTTGGAAAACTGTGGATGCTCGGATCAGTGAGCGAACATGTCATCGTGAGAAAAGAGAAAAGGGCCCAATTAAAACGTCCATTTAACATGAAGGATTCTTGTAGGCATTATGGGAAATTAAAGTTATCCTTACATTTTGGGCCAATTAATTAAATAATGCTCCACTCCAGTAGTAAATTATTCTTATTTCCCACACTACCTGCGACTACTGCGCATGTCGACAGTGGGCGTCACAGGCGGGAGGCCGGTTGCCCCACCCCAGGACGACTTTGGCCGGGAAAAAAATTTGAAAAAATCATGCGAAGTCAGCCGGTTTTTTTGCGGTGGTTAGCACTGTGACCGGGAAAAATTGGCGTTTTGACCCTGAGAGGGAAAAATTCCCAAGGCTGGGAAAAAATTGGGCCCCCTCGAGCACGGCAGGCCCAGTTACGCCACTGCATGGTCGATGACTTCTACGTTTCGTGGATTCCTAAATAAAATATTTTATGGCACCACATGACTGAATCTGTGGTTATTGGGGCATTTTAGCTGTGCTTTCAATATACTACTTTGTGTGCAAGTAAATTAGTGGGGGAGGCCTTGGCCCACGCCGTGAAGTGCTCAGCTCGCTGAGCCTCGCTCCACCTAATGGATGCACAACTTTTATCCCCCCAATGCCAGCGGTGTTCCGTAACCTGACCCATCTGACACACTTTTTTCTGGGCACACTTATGAATTCTTGAAACCCGTCACGGAATCAAGACGTTATTCCGTTACGGTCGCGAATCAAAGTGTTATTCAGATGGGTCAGGTTACGGAAACTCTCAATGCCACTGTGACCTTCGGATACAAACAAGCTAACACCAGCATCCAAAACAACTACAATTGTTTCCAATATTACGCCGTGTTCACTTGTACAATTAAAATAATAATTTTGCAGATAGAAAGTAAACACCGTAATGACTAAAACTGCCATATTCCGTACGCATAGAAGCTATTCTATTATACAGCGATAACGAGAACATTGCGCGAGACACAGAAAATATAAACCTTCTATTGTAATTGATTTCATTTTCAGATACTCATCATTGGTGGAGGTTTTGGTGGTGCGCTTCGGGAAGTTTTGAAGCATCCATCTGTTGAAACCGTGACGGTAGTCGAAATTGATCCGGTATGTCAGAGATCAAGTAAAAGTGTGTAAACAATGAAATTTTTCTTTCATAATGTAATGAAATTTTGTTGTTTTGGTAAAATAAGCGGTTGTTTTGTTGTCATAGCAGAAACATTCGTTTTTAGGTTTAAAAAAATCTCGTTGGTTAAATAATCCTAATTCCAGAGAAATAGACGAGCCTATTTTGTTGTACGATATGGCTGATGATCGGGTAATGCCTCTTTACGATAGGTGAACCTTTAAGCGGTTCTTTATTTTCAAGTAGCAGTCATGTCAGTTACCTATATCCCTATTTGAAGGTCAACTCATTTCGGTCTATCGCTGTATGTCATAATGAGGCAAAACAAGACTTTTATTTCGGCGAAATAAATTATTATTAGATAAGGAAAATTTTTGAATTTCATTGATAGATCTTTATTACAACATAGGTTTGGTTATGAGTATTATTTTTAAATCAGCCTTTGGATACCTATGATATTTTGATATTCGTAGTGATGTAAAATTCAGTCCAAAATCGCGAGTTTTCCCATGTAGATATCTACAATCAATTGATCAGAAATTAGCGTTGTTATAGTTACAAATACGATATTTTATGCGGCTGGAATGTTTAAACATTTAAAGCGAAGCCGAAGCAGACCTGGTTCGATACGCTCGAGCTGTTAACATTGGATCACAGCTTTGCTACCGAATTACAAGGAAATGGAGTTTGATATTAACCTTCCTCGCAACCAGAGATCACGTGGACGCATGTACAAGATCTATATGCTAAGCGTGCCACACGTCTCCAATAATGGGTATTGTGTTATTCCAATGGCCACTGCAGGTGTCGCCCTGCAGTATACTATACTATACTCGTACTATATTTAGTACGAGTTGGGTTGCTGTGACAAAAAACCTGCTTAAGAATTCAGATTTCTCGGACATAGTAAATTATTTGCGAGATTCCCGATTGACAAGATGATCCTAAATTGGTTTATGACAATGAATCACTGCATTAAAAACCTTAATATATATATAAAACACAAATCTCAAAACTGATACACATCATCTACAAATACTAGTTTCACAAAGTAACTTTAGTATTAATTAGTCAAAATGTGCGTTTGATCAGGTAGATTTACCCATCTTTCTTGTTACACACTGGAAATTCAATACACATCTTCGAAATTTAAATAAGCATTTCTTGAAAAGTTGGAAGTCCAATTCAACCTCCATATGTTAATGGGGTCAAAAGTCGCATTCCCAACGTCACCGAGTTAACTGACGAAAATTAAAGCGGGAAAATAAAATAAAACGTGGACACTAAAATTCAAATGGGGCAACTAAATATTCAAGATCAATGAATTTAAAATTAAAAACGGGTGAACTATAAACAAAATTCGTCCCATTTTAGCGAACTTTTGTTCCCCGATTTTAATAATAATTCTCCGCTTTTAATCTTAGTTTTAAATTAGTTCACCGATGAACCTTTCCACGTTTTTTAATGAAACCTAAATGAAAACGGGGAAACTAAAATTAAAAGGGGAAATTGGCGACGATAGAACACCGTTAAAAAATTCCGTAAATTAAGGAAAACAGATTTCGTAAATTTAGAAAACAATAAAAATAAAAAACAAAAAAAATAAAAATAGCTAAAATGTTAATTACGGAAATATTTCAAAAATTTTTTAAACTTTTCTTGAAATTTCCGGACTTTTTTTGGTTCCGAATTTTAAATTACGGAACACTTCGTTAAAATACATATTTTTCCATATATGAGACAAATTTAATGTAAAATTACTGTCAAAGTCCGTTAATTGACAGAAATTCTGTAAATTACCCCCCATAAAACTGACTGGAACTATGCTGCCAGAAAGTTCGTAATTTACGGACATTTTTTAACAGTGAACATCGACTTTTGACAAAGCTTGGCATTGTTGTGCAAAATGTGACAATGACCATTTAATTCTATGAAAATGATCCAAATTTTAATCCACCGGCCCGTGGTAAAATACTTTGTGTTGAATGAGGTAAAGACTGCATCATACAGAGGTACGGCAAAAGTTTTGTTCATATATGATATTTTAGTTGTGTTTATTTTTAAAATAGTTCTTGGGGTCATTTCAGATCATTGTAGAACTTTCAAAACGGACTTTCCAAAAGTATCCTGCAAGTTGTCGGACCAAGCTTTCAACTCATAGGAGATGGCGTTGAATCGTTAAGATTGTGGAACACTGCAATGGACGTTATATTAATCGAAAGTGAGTTAATAATCCTGCTATACTAGATCCAGTTGATAGTGGAATAGCCTCTACTTTTTTGTAGGGGGTAATGAATTGAGGGGAGTAGTATATAAACTTTAGTCCGGTATTTGTGGTATGCGAGTCCGGTACATGTATAGGGTTATAAATCAGAATCCCATTCTAGAAGTTTGGGGAAGCAGGTTGAAGATGTTTTTCTATAGTTTGAAGGGTGCTGAAATTCAGAAGTTTTGGGTCCAACCTCTGGGAATGGGAGGTAACTTTGTAAACATAAGGGGGTAAAATTTTGTACAGGGCGTAATTGAAATCAAGTCAAATGGTTTACTGTACACCAATGTATTTTTTCATATAAGGATAAAAAAGTTTTAGGTTGTATAGGTCCCCTTTAGTACAGGCTACAGCCCTGGATAGTTCAAGGGTCATTTGGGGCAAAAAAAATCCAATGCTCAGATTTTGTTGAAAACCGGTGGTCAAATTATTGCTTGCAATACTGAAGCAGAAAAGTAATTTCATTACTTTGGGGACAGCTCTGTGTACAATTTGAGGTCAGTTTGGGGCCCCCATAGACCATGCAGCCCCTTGTTACATTTTGCCCACAATGAACGAAACAAAATGCCAAATATTGTAAAAAAGCAAGACGAACAATGTGACACCAGTTTCAACTAAATCGGGGCAATGGGTAAGTTTACCCCAAGGATGACCTTGAACCTTAATAGGGCTGTACCTGCTTAACTAAGTCGGAACCTAGCTAAACCTATAACCTTTTTTTAATCCTATAATGAGACAAAATACCTTGGTGTACATTTTTAAACACAATTGACTTGATTTCAAATTTACCCCTGTAATAATTTTTACCCCCTTATTTACAAAGTTCCCCACATTTCCCAGAGGTTGGACCCAAAAATTCTGATTCAGCACCCTTCAAACTACAGAAAAACATCTTCAAACCTTCTTCCCCGAACTTCTAGAATGGGATTCTGATTTATAACCCTACTAGTATAGCCATGATAGCCAACCCTGAGCGGTTGGTCCATTCACAGTCCCAATCAATAGTCAAAGCATAAACCCTAGAATGTTCAAAGAAAGCGCAAACTAAATCCAGGAATAGTTTCAGTGAAAGCAGGTGAAAGGTGATATTATGAATAGTGAAGATAAACGTTCTGCATTGTAACACGCAGAGCAGGTGACTGAAGCCTTCTCAAATTTATATGTTGTTGGTAGGCAATGTTTAAAGCCAATTCTGGGGTAGACACACTATGCATCACATAGTATAAAATACAAATTATTGACTTGACGAACAACGTAACTTTATTTGTATTTGGCCAGTTTCTTTCAATCCGATCTCTTTTGTATTGCGAGGAAGAAATCGAAGATTTTCTGGGTATTTCCGTCCCCTATTTTGAGTAATGGACGAAGTCCAAACTCCTCCCATAACTCTACTATCAATTGGAATCTACTATAGTAAGATCATTGATTATAATAATAATAAAGCTGTTCAACATATTCATGAGGCTATAATAGGTTGTACAACGGGCTCTCTATAACGTATTCTGTTACAGACAGTCCATCGTACACAATCTCCAAATTTGCATAAATTACCACACATTGTTATTACTCCGCTTTGTTATACTAAACGAAAAAACGGGAATAGCTGCTTTACCTACTTACAGTAAAACGTTCAATCTATTAAAGTTCAATTTATTAAAGTTCAATTTATTAAAGTTCTTCATAGTTTGTAAGATTTACAATAGTAGTTGTATGCAATGGTAAAAACTTTTAAACAATCTATTTAACTGAATTCGATAAGCATATGGTTTTGAGAAAAGAAATGTTTTCAAGTTTTTTTCATTAAAAAAGCAGGTTTCTCGGCCGAGGAACTAGCTACGTTTTTCAAAACTTTGCTTCTTAAATCTACCTGCCATTCACATGTGAGCAGTAGCGAATTCAAAACCTAGTTAAATTGAATAGAACCCATTACTGCTTCGCGATCAGTCCGGGGGAGGGGGGGGGGGCACTTGTATTCAAAGGTGGATATGATGCGTGAACAAGAAAACGCGTATTAAAAAGGGTCCCTTTTTCCAACAGGCGATGTACGCGAGTACATTGATTAGGGTGTCAAAAACAGCAAAATATGGAAAAAGGGTATGTTTTTCCTTAACAATGAACTTTGATGTACGTGTTTAGGGTATGTAATACTCAAATTAAGCAGAGATCAAAATCACAAAAATATTGTAAATCGGAAGTAAAGCAAAGTAAGATAATAAAGGGTATATTAACGACACAATGCATTGCTTATACTTGTGTAGGGCAGCAAAAACTGACAAAAATACTTGTTTAATGTAGCAAAACAGACAAAAATACTTGTTTAGGGTATGTTTTTCAGTCGGTGGAAATACTTGTTTAGGGTGCATTTTGTAAGTCCATGTTCACGCATCATATCCACCTTGGAATACAAGTGCCCCCCCGAGCGATCAGTGAATGAACTGACTTGTTTCATACCTCTTTAAATATTTTGTCACCGGATATATAAATAGGATCTCAATAGGGACAAGGGCCGCCACCAGCTACCACCCATCTACCAAACGGTCATCAAGTCATGTGACTCGGATGTTAATCTTGAGTCATGTGACTTCTCTCTCGCTTTAGAAGCTCACTCTTGAAAAAGACAGCGTAATAAATCAATTTTGCTTCTTCAAACTTTAAATCATAGTAACTCCTGAAGAATCTCAGATCTTTATGAGAAGGATTTCTTTCTGGCAAAAGGTAGCGAAAATGCTCAGACCACATGGAATAAGTTCACTTAGGTGAGTATATTGCATATACCGTATATCACCACATTATACAAGTGTATCAAAAATTGGTATGAAATGCTGCCTGAACTATAGGCCAAGAGCATTAGTTTTTAACCTGGAAATAGCTCATAAAAAGCGAAATTTTTCAGGAGAGGTTCAGGAATATGAGTAGAATAACATACAAAGTCCCCGAAAATCCCCCTGGAGCTCTCTCCAAAATTCAAGATGGCGTCCAAATGGCCGCCATTCCATTTTATCATAAATTTGCAACCAACAAGTTGGAAATACAATTAAAATGTCTATATATAGTTTTAAGGCAC
This sequence comes from Ophioderma brevispina, assembly GCA_023653785.1. Classification (NCBI taxonomy): domain Eukaryota; kingdom Metazoa; phylum Echinodermata; class Ophiuroidea; order Amphilepidida; family Ophiodermatidae; genus Ophioderma; species Ophioderma brevispina. Next base: position 105,898 of record JAMKCH010000928.1, on the reverse strand, counting down.
GAAGAATCTATTCAAGTCATTATTTTGAGAGTTAAAAACTCACAAGTATCCAAAACTAAGATGGGTCCAAAATGCTGCCATTTTTTTGTATGCGATGTGGCTATTCGTAATCATTTAGGATTGCTGGCCCCATAAAGTTTAGGAATGTCAGGCCAGATCTATTGTTAATAGAGCTATCCGGCAAGTCGCTTAGGTCAATATAACTCCCATATGATAATTGATTAACCATGTCTGCCTTCTGATGTGTTTTAATATGTTATAATGTTACTCTTTCGTTCATTTCCGTCGGCAAGTCCAAAAATCCAGGAAGATCCGTCTTAATAACCAGCTGATCAGGCCTGGGATTCTCTTAGGGACTTGTATTCTCACAGTCATCTATGATGTTGCTAATGGTTTGTAACTCTCCACAATCGCAGTTTAGTGAATATTCCACACCTAGTGTGAAGGAAGTGCTTTATACGACCATTCCAGTTCTGAGTCTGTGAGGTTGACCCTTGCTTTCCTATCAAGGTCATAGCCTTTGGGCTTGCTAGAAGGGCTGCCACAAACTGCTTTAAAGGCAGAGGATGACCATTGCTCAGAGCATCTGTCATTGATCCAGTATGATTGATAGGGAGACTGCGATCGCGTTCATGTATGGTAGCAAAGTGATTCAGTGGAATTCTTTGATCTCAAGGGTTTTGGTCGAGATTTTGCTCCCAGGTTTATTCACACTTCTTGGCGAGCTTGATCGTCTGAATTTTCCTCCTAAGGGTACAGGACCTTGCCCATACAGAATTGGCAGATATTCTACAGGCGCTGCCAAAAAGGCAACCACTAAAAGGTCTTATTCCAATCTCATCATTCAAAACGACAATCAATCTTGGGGGAGTGTAAACACGGTGGCTTCCATACTGCAGCTGGTGTGCGCGTATTCAGCAGGTGTGTATGCAAAGCACGTTGATGTATGTAAGTTCAAAAAATGCACCCCATCCAGTCCATGCTCCTTTTTGAGAGATTGACACTAGACCTTGCGTCTTTGCAGCGACTGCCTTGGTGTTTGATTAAAGTAGGCTGGCTGTCATTATGACCGCCAAGGTACTTTGGTGTTGGCTTGTGTGACCTTTTATCTCCATCTAGAGTGATGTAAGTTCTCTTTTGGCCGCATCGATTTGCACAAGTGAAAAGCATAGCTGACGGTCTTTTTGGTTGCTGGATTTCAACGCAAACCAGGTGGTATCCCATGACGCCAAAGAGGGCTCTCAAGTAAGATTGAGCACAAAGGGCGAAAACAAAGGAGAAGAGTCCGCTTGGATGGCATATGTATAAACCACTTTTTCCTTTTATTATCGGACCTATGTTGTCAAGGTAGACATCAGAGGTACTTCTAGATGGACTACTTTTTTATATGGGGGGCATGCCTATCTATGCTGTATTTTTCGTAACCACGTCAAAGGGGGAAGACAAACCCAGTGTGAAAATTAATTAAAAAATTAATAAAATCCCAATAACCATCTGTTCGCCTGATAAAAGTTGTCCATTCTGTTGAAAATGAATAAAATGCCACCTTTATTTGTTTTCCCCAATATCAATGACCAATGGATAAACATAGACTTCAGCAAAGAATGGATCTAAAGATTTTCAACAATTGGTCGGTATGCGAAGGAGAAGAACACTTTTCATTCTTTTTCATCGGGAGTGCCGGGGGCGACTGTTATATTGCCACGCATTTGAACGGTTTTTCGGTGTTATCACCTCCCCGATTCAGATTTAGTATATAATTGGTGCCAAACCTACACGTCACTCCAAATCTCTAAGTGCAAAATAGTCAATGTTAGTGCACATTATAATTACAGTTGAATATTTAATCATATCATAAGTTGCATTTTCATGCCAATGTGCCTGCAATTGGCTGCCGCCGAAAGCTGACCAGGTACAGGTAAATAGTTTTGGGTCCTTAGCGTTTTGGCCATTCTAACTAAATGGATTTGATTAGATTCCTGTACATTAAGTCAAGTATTAGATGTATTTCTAACATTCTAGTTGCAAAGTTAGTATAAGATAGCAAATGATGGCCATTTTTTACCGCCATTTGGTTTTGGTTACCTATTAGTTTTTGGCACCCAAGAAAATGCTTTATTAGATTCTTTATGCATAATACACTTAATACACTTGTATTATAATTTGTCTGACCTGAAGTTATGATACAATTAGATAGAAAATGGCGGCATTTTGGCCGCATCTTGGTTTCGGGTACTTGTAAGTTTTTGAACTCTCAAAATAATGACTTTAATTAGAATCCTGTGCCTTAAAACATTGTTTAGAAACATAATTTGGGTATTTCCAACTGGTTTGTTGCCAAGATATGAAAAAAATTGGAAATTGGCGGCCATTTGATCGCCATCCCTTGGTTTTGGGTATTGTCCAGTTTTGAAATTTCCAAAATAATGACATTTATTAAATTCTTGTTCCTTAAAACATAATGTTTAGACACTTATTTGTATGTTTCAAACTTGTCTGGTTGCAAAAATATAAATAACAATTGGGAAATGCAGCCATTTTAACGCAATCCGTGATTTTGGAGAGAGCTCCCGGGGATTTTCGGGGACCTTTTAAGTATATTATATCTGCTCCATAATGTCTAAATTCCAAAACATTCACTTGTGTTATACTATTTCCAGGTTTTAGCCTAATATGATCTAATGCTCTTGGCCTACTATGAATATTTTATTAATCTTGCCTGGATATACCAGTGCGCAAAAATGCTGGAAAAAACAGTTGCATTTGACCGGACTCAACTTGCAACTTCTTGTATGGCGCTCCTATTATTAAGCGAACAAGCCAGGTTGGTTGGAGAGCGATAGAATATCATCTATAGGGTGTTCGGTCCGAAAGGCGTCCATCGCTCCCCTAGCGGATAGAATAAGAAACAGTATACGATATGTGTTTTGAAATTCTAAATAACTTAGTTCTACACGAGAAAAGGATGAATATTTAGTAACAAAACTTAACAGGCATGATTAACAGGCATACCCCCCTAACAGGACGATTCTCTGTCGCCCAAACGCAAACGAATATGATTATAAGGTTTTTATGTAGATTTAATTGGTAAGTTCATCCTTTGCAGTCTTTTTAGCGGAAAAAAAATGGAGGTACCACTTCAGGGAGGTCAGGGTGCCGTCAAATTCGAATGGTGGTGGTGGGGGGTTGGTTGTTTGTTTTTCGTTTGTTCTTTTGTTTTTATGTGTTAAAACTGAAAAAAACACAAAACTAAAACAAATGCATAAAATTTTTAAAAATATTTAGAGTAATAACATGTGTAGGCTTACTTTGGCATCCATCAGTGCCAAATAAATACCATTTTTGTAAATGGCGAATAATTAAACGTTATAAATAAAACTCGTAATGACGTAACTGTTACGTCATATTGTTAAACTTGTACTTATTGAAAACAAACAAACAGATGTAGCTACACATTGATACCAAACAAAATGATGTTTGTCCCTTCATTAGGAAAAATGGGGGGGGGGGGGGTAAAACATCCCACTTGGTTGTGAATGTATTAGAAAAACCCTTTGGTTGGACCAGGGTTAAATCGTATATAGGTAAGAGTTTTTTGATATAACTAATTAACAATATTGCAACAAAAATAACACTTGCTCCTAACAAACCCAGTGATAGTGCTCTTGCTCGGTCCACACAGTCATTCAGTTCAGTTTTAAAACTTACGTTATGTATAAATCTGCTTTTCAGCTTGGCAAAAAAATTATTGCAATAATAGTTGTCTTAGTTCTTCACGTAAGCTTCCTGAACATTGATTCTACTTTGAATTTGAAGAATTGTCTTCAAAGTTGTTCCAGCTTAGGCAATGGTTTGAGACACTTTAAGCTAAAAAAAATAATTAGAGAGAATAAAGTTATTGAAAGGAGAACTTGTTTTCACTCCCTGGACCAATTGATAATTGACGTTTCTGAATGTTTACACTGTTTCAAATTAATAACCTGATACATATAATTAATTGACTTCATGCACTGATTGTCATCGAATTCACTGAATCTGATTATCTGCAATTTGCTCTTGTGAAGCAAAGGTGCGAACGATTTGTCACCGTATCAGACAAAATGATGGAACTGAAAACCCAGCTTTAATAACGATGTGTAAATCCCATTGGAATGGCGTAAAATGGATCGGCTTAGAAAAACTACCACATCTGCCTCATTTCTTCACAAAATTCCTTCATTTTTTTTAACATAGGAAATAGAAAATATGCAGATTATGAAAACACAAAAAAAAAAAAAAAAAAAAACCGATATATATAAATCCGACTATGTTAAATCAAGGTCTGTACATATGGCCCTCTGCCCAGAGTGCTATTATTTTTTCCAAAAGACACGGTTTATTATGTCTAAACAGTACAAAATTTACCTTTTCTCTACTGATTCAAAAACCGACGTACGATGACGATAATCGGTTGTTTTTTCCAATCTAGGGATACGTACGTCATTTTTACCTGAATGGGTCCCCCGAAGCAAAATAATAAACCAATCAATGCCGTGACGTCATCAAATCTTTATTTTTTCCAAAAATTGGCTGTTATTCCCATAATAAAATTCCTTTTTAAGATTCAACATCTGAATATTGTTCTTTAATAATTAATATTCAATTGTCCCCGCATGAATGTGAAAAAGATGGGTCCATAAGTCTACAAACTGAAAACAAAGTCAGCCGGCTAAATACCCTTACCGTGGACTGTAATGAGCAGACGGATCCCCGTTTTAGTTAATAGCAGGCTTACAGCCACTTGCGCGCGGCTGCGGGGGTTATGCGTCCAGCTTTAATAACGATGTGTAAATCCCATTGGAATGGCGTAAAATGGATCGGCTTAGAAAAACTACCACATCTGCCTCATTTCTTCACAAAATTCCTTCATTTTTTTTAACATAGGAAATAGAAAATATGCAGATTATGAAAACACCAACTACACCACATTTGGTAACAGGTCAGGGTCAAATTTTGTGATGTTTCTTCATGCACTTTTTGATACTGAAAAATCTCTATACTCAAGATAAATGGAGAAAAACCAGAGAAAGTACTATTAATGGTTCTAAAAGCTAAGCTGTACATCTAAGAATGGTGTAAACGTTACCCAAATCTTAAACGACCGTAAATCAGAACCCTGGGATCCTGTGATAAACTTACACGAAGAGATACATGTAGAACCTGAAACACTCAAAATGCGCGATTCTTGAAGCATGTGTGATAAATGCCACGTTTAAAATTTGTTCAAAATAGTTAACTGTTAAACAGTTTAAAGACCACTTTCGACGCTGATAGATTTTGTATAGGTTAAGATACGTAAGTCAGTGGTTTTAGACTTATCTCAAAGCCGTCTCAAAACCTATGATAAGCCTTGTTTTGACTCACTGGAACGCATTTTTCACGCGGATTCTGAATATGATTACAAAAATGCATAACTCTGAGCGATTATAGCCTTTCCCCTGATCCCAGAGGGTTAATATGAACTCGAAGACATGATTAAACTGGTAATGTTGTGTCTTACGTTAAGTCAAATCAGAACAAAATGAGGTACTGCGCAGTCATCAAGCCAATCACGGTACGGTGAGCAGCTGCCCTAAGAGTGTAGAGTGTGTGGTCTGACGTCATAGTCAATTGGAGTAGATACAAGGTACTGCGCAGTCCTTAAGCCGATCACGGTACGGTGAGCAGCTGCCTGAGAGTGTAGAGTGTGTGGTCTGACGTCATGTCAATGGAGTAGATACAAGGTACTGCGCAGTCATCAGCCAATCACAGCTGCCCTGAGAGTGTAGAGTGTGTGGTCTGACGTCATGTCAATGGAGTAGATACAAGGTACTGCGCAGTCCTTAAGCCAATCACAGCTGCCTTAGAGTGTTAGAGTGTGTGGTCTGACGTCATGTCAATTGGAGTAGATACAAGGTACTGCGCAGTCCTTAAGCCAATCACAGCTGCCCTGAGAGTGTAGAGTGTGTGGTCTGACGTCATAGTCAATTGGAGTAGATACAAGGTACTGCGCAGTCTCAAGCCAATCACAGCTGCCCTGAGAGTGTAGAGTGTGTGGTCTGACGTCATGTCAATTGGAGTAGATTACAAGGTACTGCGCAGTCCTTAAGCCAATCACAGCTGCCCTTAGAGTGTAGAGTGTGTGGTCTGACGTCATGTCAATGGAGTAGATACAAGGTACTGCGCAGTCCTCAAGCCAATCACAGCTGCCCTTAGAGTGTAGAGTGTGTGTCTGACGTCATGTCAATTGGAGTAGATACAGGGTACTGCGCAGTCCTCAAGCCAATCACAGCTGCCCTTAGAGTGTAGAGTGTGTGTCTGACGTCATGTCAATTGGAGTAGATACAAGGTACTGCGCAGTCATCAAGCCAATCACGGCGCGAGTTGCCCTTAGATTATAATAATAAGTGTGCGGTCTGCGCAGCGAGCAGTTGTCTTTAGATTTTAGTGTTGTGGTCTAGCACGACAGATACTGCGCAGTCTTCAAGCCAATTGCGGCGCGAGCTGCCCTTAACATTATAATATACAGTGTGTATCAATAAAACGCAGGATTATAACAAAACATGTTAAAAGTATAAACCACCTCTATTCATCATTATATTAATAAACCCACCTTTTCAAAGTACATACTCTATGATTTTTTATCCCATCTCATTTGGACACTCAATGTCCAGAAATAGGGTGTATTGAAAAGGGTTGATCTGATTTGTGAAATCACAGACACGTATGGCTAGATTATTTTAGGCCCCTACGTAATCCTTGAGTCCAGCCTCACTGTTAAACAATTTCCCAAGTGACATTCATGATGCGTTAAAACAATGGCAGTCCAGTTATGAAATTTAGGTTGTTTCAAATAAAGTTTTGCTCTGGTGTAGTTGTCTTCAATGCATACCTACATTGTACATGATTAGTCGTTTTGTTAAAAGTCATTGAAACAGACCAACCCAATTTTAGAAGCTTCACAAAACTTGTCATAACTTTTGAACCAAAGGTCCAACCAAACAAACCTAAAATCAAAGATGAGATTATCGACAATCACATCCATCCTTATCAAATTGGACACAGCAGTTGCATACTTTTCAATACTATCGTGTGTTATAGACACGCGATTGTGTGGTCTGGCGTCATGTCAAGAGTCCAAAAAGTGCCAGTAGGTTTGTTCTGGTTATTATGTGTACTTTAGTATGTTTAATCTTATTTTCTTGATTTCAGTGGATGGTATAATTTATGATCTAGAAGATGCGACGAAGTCTATAGCAACATGTCGAGATGTGTTTCCAAGTATCGCCATTGCCCACGCATCTGTACCATGTTATCTTGGTGGACAAGCCTACCTGTTTTGTTCCCGTGAACGCGTAAGATTGTCTTTGTTAATTGAACAAGATTTAAAAATGGTATGGTCACCGAGAGGGTTGTTCCCTGCAAACCCATACAAACCATCTCGGCATGAGTTCCATATGTACCCCCTTCAAAGTTCTACATATAACAAATTATTTTTTATTTTTGGCCTTAGGATTAGGGTATTTGCTAGTGTAAGGCCATAAATAAAAAAAAACTTTGTTTCCTGTAGAAATTTAAAGTGGGGGTACATATGGAACTCTTTCTTTCCACTATCTCTTATACCGCTCTTATTATTTTCTTTTTTACCGCTCTTTTTTTTTCTCTCTTATTTCCAGGAAAAAGAACAAGTCTCTCGTAACCCGCCCGGGGAATCTTGCAAATTTTAATGTGCAGTATTTTTTGTTAATGGTTCTTTAGATATCTTTGAGAAATTTATTTCCAAATTTGAAGATGATTTTGATGTTATGAGAAAATGTCAGTGTACCCAGTGGATTACACGCTTTATTCCGTCAGAGTATAAAATGTATGATAACGGAATAAAGTGTGTGATGCTATGGGTGCACTGAGTCTCGTTTCGTCGAATATAATAAGCCTGGTGCCCCTTATACTACTATGTTTTAATTTCGGTCCATTTCTGTCAGTGAATCTTATTGTAACGCCAATGTATTCAACATTTGATATCGATGAATTGACTTGATGGAACAAAGACAGTGTCCTTGAAAAAAGTCGATTTATGAATCTGGACTTGGACTCTCGCAGCAATGCATATAGGGTGATATTAAATTGTCAACATGCTCAATCCATGCCTGTTATGCCTACGAACCTTTTAGTCAAGGGGACTGTGGAATCCCGTGTGATTTCAATGATTAAAGCATCACACCTATTTAGATACCTTAAGTAGGTCCCAGGGAACAAGAAAAGTTTTGATGGAGAATTCCCAGGGGTGGCAGATGGCGGCCATCTTGGTTTTCAAAATGGCTTCCATTTTGGTATATTTTCAAATCATAACTCGAGTTGTGAATGTGCTAGGAAGCTAGTTTTGGTGCCAAAACTTCATGTTAAATGCCTACAACTCTCTGGAAAGGATAAAGCTAGATTAGAAGAGGAACAATAAGACTGGCAGCCATTTTGTTTTTCAAAATGGCCGCCAATTACTAGGTTTATAGTACATTTTCAGCAGTAATTTTAGTGGTCAGTTTCATACAAATTTAATTATGGTGACACAGTTTCCATTTAACTAGTCAAGATGTGTATTAAGATGTTTCCGGTTTGGTAAGAGTAAAAAGTGATTCTTTCATTCCATCTTGTATAATTGTATTTCAAAATGGCAGCTATATGACTTTGTTACCCTTATCTTACCAAAATATTTTGCCACCCCCATGCTTATGATTTTGATACCAGTGGGTAGCTATGGTCCTCTTCTTTCCATTGATACCAAAATAAGTATGAACAAACGTAGTATGGCATCACAATGGTGTAATAAACTAATCAAGTCTGCAAAATTGTCATATTCCACGAAAATAGGCAAAAATCCAATTTTGCACTATAAAGGTAGGAATATTGGATTTTCATGCGATTTTCAGCTTTAAAGGTGGCAATTGACTAGTTTTACATGAACATAAAGTTGTAGAGCTATACTAATAAGATTATTGTACCATAAAAGTGTACCATAAATTATCCTTGAGTAGCAACCCCCCCCCCACACACACACACACACTCATTGACTTTGACGGCATACCCTAACCCCGGTGAAGGTGCTACCTTTACAAAACATCGCTAAAATTACCAAAAAGAATGAGAAAACAATTACCTGGAAGCATTGTGTGAAAGCTATTGGCGTTTTAACACACCGGGGGAAAGTTTACGGGGGTGCCACCCCCTTGGTAAGACGAGGGCTAAACAAGATAACAACACTGTCACAATGTACATAGAACAACCCATAATCACCACTGTAGAACTATAGAGCAGTACATTTAAAGCCTCCTGAAGGGTAGTCCATGAGTGTTGTATTAGAGCTGGATGTGGAGTATCCTTAACACTGCACCGTGTTGTTGTTTAATTGGTATAATTCCCACAAATATGATTTATCAAGAACAAGCTCACTGTTATAATTCATTTTGCACAAGTCCTATATCATATTAAACAGACCAGATAGGCAGAATGTGCCCACAAAACAGGCAAGTGAGCATATTTTAAACTTCTTTAAAAAGTGCACTTTGGAGTTGTTCAACACTTAAGTGCCCAAGCTAAAAAAAAAACTTCCGTTAGTGCCCAAGGGGGGGGGGGGGTCCCTAGGGACCCAACCCAGATAACCACTTTCCCGTGGGAGTTTGATCATGACACTAACACAAATAAATGGGGTCACGTAGGTACCATCTTGTATTTTTCTCAGAAACTTCAAAATCGCCTTATTTTTCCCATAGACTTACACAGTTAAGAGCACAGCATGACAAAATTAAAATTGATGCTATCAGCATATAAAAGGTTATTTGATTTAAGTATTATTAATTACCTCCTAAGGTATATATCTAAGCAAATAAATCCCAAGATTTAATTACTTTAATTTTTTAATTAGTAAAATATCTTGATTTTTTCACTTCCGTTAGTGCCCAAGGGGGTAACCGAGAAATCGCAAAAAAATCAAATGTTGGGTACGGTACTATGGAACCCCCCCCCCTTGGGCACTTAAGTGTTAATTGGTATGAGCCCCACAAATGTGGATTTATCATGAGCAAGCTCACCATCAATCCACTTTGTGTTTATTCTTTGTTTACCACAATCATGACAATTTTAAGGTTCTAAATCATGGTTGTCGTCCTCATCTGCCAGGATGGGGACATTGGTTAGGTCCACAATTTCTTGATTTCATCAGACTCGATGGAACATCCACTAAGTTCTGTACAGTTCAGTCACTCCATTATACATTTGCACTAATTGTTGGAACATCAAGACTTGACACAATCACACTTCACCAAATGAATTATTGCATCTGGAGCAGGCACAGGAGGCAAATATGTCATCACTGGCTTGAATTTGTCATCCATTAGCCTAAATCCCATCTGTAGCAATTGGATCGCCGTAACTCTGGATTTGTACCTAACCATTGCCGTAGTGGTATCGCTTGGTAGCTAGTAAAAGTGCTGCTCTGGTAGGAGGCAGACCATACGATTGTGCCTGTTTCTTGCCTTGTTGTTACTGATGCGACCAAACAAAATCCTCAAATTGCTTTTGATGGCAGGATAATAGGATTGCTTCAGATGGTGTTTCTGCCACTTCAAGCTGTGACAAGGCATATATACCTTGTCATCATCTGAGCCAAATTCTTTCAAAAAGTCCTTCCAAAACGTGCGTGGAAGTGTGGAAGTTAAACTCATATCTATAGCAATATTTTCTGAAAATGGGGTCCACTATTATACATGCAAATGGATTATAGTGCGCTTGTTCTTGATAAATTAACATTCGTTGGACTCATTCCAAATAAACAATTCCACAGTGCAATTTTAAAGACTCATACAGAATAGACACTTCCAATCCAGCCTAAAATACACACTCATGGACTGACACTCAGGCAAGTGGTAAATGGACTAAAATTTAGGGACTGACCGCTTACAGTTTCTACAGTGGTTTAGTCATGGGTGTTCCTATGTACGTAGGGCAGTGTTTTTGTTATCTTCTAACAAAGTTTAATCGGATGTTTAATAATGTGTGTAAGTTAGAATCATCTTCACGGCCCATTCCACTATAAGGTACGATTCTGAACAAGGATACTCTAGTGCATTTATCTTTCTGGGTCAGTGACATCAATGCGATTCAGTGCCCCCAAGCATTAAATCGTGAGCGTTGATTGGATTGTGAAAGCCAATCGCTTTTTAACGTGTGGCAGAGATTTAGTCATCGGGACTCATACCCCACCTACAACGGTGAAGAAGAACATAGCCTCAGTTGACCCTCTTCAGCCCACTATGTTTATGCTTTATCCGGTGTTGTTTGTGGAGCCCGGACGTTTTACACGATTGTAAAATAGACGCCGCCCTTGACGGCCATAACTAAAACAAAGTGCTCAGAAAAAGTTTGGACGGCGTAATTTGTTACAAAACATTCGACATGTGGAGTCGCATCCTCATGGGACCTACAATAGCATATGGGGTGTTGGTCATTCTAATTTTTAATTTGGGCGGAAAAAATCGGCCCCAAAAAAAGGTCAAATCAGTATAAAAATAGTAAATACAATCATATTGCCTCTTTCTCTCAAAAATTTCATCAGAACTGTGGGGGGTGTACATCCCAACCGGGAACACAAATGACCGGATTGAGTGCTATAGCCATTCAATATAATATTTGGAGCAAATTGGCCATAAAAAAAAACCAGCAAAAATTCGTCCAAAATCCATAAACCGAGCCATATCACTGCCTGCCACTTTCTCAACGATCTTAATGGGACATGTACAGTTGACTTCCCAAAGAACTACAATTAATTAAATAGAGTGCGTAGCCATTTCAATTGACAATTTGTAGGGTCAAAATAGCCAACAAGTTCAATTTGTCCAAAACTAATAAAGATTCCCCCCCAAAACACTCTTTCTTCAAAATACCCTAGTTTTATACCAAACTTTTTTGTAACATGGTTAATAGTTGGGGGCCTTGAAGATCGTATAAAGCACCAGATCCGTTTACAGTTTTGATACATGGATAGCTCTATGGTCCTCTTTCCTTTACACGAACCAAAACAAATACTACCAGACTAGTATCGGCGTCCACAATGGGGGGGGGACGTCATAAGTCCACGAGTCGGCCAAATTGGGAGGATTTTCCATAGAAAATGGCGCAAAAAATTGATTTTGACGCTAAAAAAGTAGAAATATCGGATTTTTATGTGCAGTTTTCAGCTCTAAATGATGGCATGACTCGTTTTACATAAAATATAGAGTTTTAGAGCCATACTTTGAATAATAATGTAATAATGTACCATAAAATAGTCTTGGGGGGCAACCCACCCCCTACCCTTCGAACATTGACCTTCACATTTTTTCGCTAAAATGACTGGAAAGGATCAGAAATGATTAATCTGAGGCATTTTGCCAAAGCTTCTGGGCATTTAGCCAACGGAGCAACACTTCACTATGGGGTACCCCCACGGTGAAGACGAGGGGTTAAGGGGACATAATTCATTTACTTTCAAGGGACAATAAACTGCAAGCCCTTTCAATTAAGACATTTTGGGGTCAAAATGTCTAAAAAGGTTTTAAAAAGTAAGCAGACATGAAAGACGAAATCTTGCCTCTTTCTAAAAATTAATAAGAGCAATTGTTTAAGGATAGATACTAGATGGATGATAGGTTCCAATTTACTATTTTGTAGGCACATTGGGCTAAGGATAAAAATGAACTCAAGATTGGGCATCTCAAGATTTATGTTGCGATGGTCAGAAAAACATCAACGGCTCTATTGCACCATACTTGTTTCATAATGTTAATCAGGTCATAATTGACGTCACCAGAGTACATTAAAGTGACAATGAGGTGCCCATTATAATGCCCTTCCTGGAGGGGACAAAGGAAATTAAGTTAAATCAAAAGTTTTTTATAATGTTATTATTTATCCACTCTTTTACGGTTACTCGTAGTGCTATGAATACACGAAGATCAAAATACTTAAGAACGCATTTGGCTTTAATGCATAATTAATGGAAAATATCTCAATTTGTTTCTTTAAACGCGGTTTAATCGCCGGTTGAGTGTTTTGCCGTTTTATTTTGTTAGGTTTTAATCAAGGTCAGAATGAGCATTTTGTAAGCAATAATCTGAAATGGGCTCCAAAAAAGTCACTCTCCCAATTTTACCGCAATTCAGTACGTTATCGGTTTAAATGCCGTCCAAAATGTAATTCTCAGACAGTTGAGCACAAAATAAGGGGTTCTCGTGTATTAGGCTAAAGCATGAGAACCGGGACAAGATTGATGCGGGCTTCTTGGCTGTTAAGATCGATCAAACCAGGGACAACCATTAAACAGAGCAGCCTACGCTAGACCCTGATGAATACTGTGTTAAATACTTAAACTTACAAAAAAGCCTTATTGCGTAGCTAGATTAAATTCTAGTGGAATGAATAACAATTTCAAACTTAGAACCAGATAGGACAATATCAATTTTGCATATCAAAATTCAAGGTAAAACTGATTCTAAACAGTGGGTAGTAATGTGTTAATCAGAATTTCGACTTAATAATTTCAAAGAAACAGTATTAGTTTGATTTTTTTATTCAATATCAAGTTTGGATATTCTACGTATAGCCCCAAGAAAATACTTTACAATCTTAAGAGGCAGTTATAAACTCATAAAAACTATTAATTTAGCTTATCATAAATGTCAGGTAATTTTGTCTATTTGTAAAATAGAATCCGAGATCTAGACAACTCCACACCGTGGCCCTAATAACTATTTAATATTCAATACAAATCTATATAAATTCACAGGTTATAATTAAAACCACACCAACCCCACAGTTTTATCAATAATTGTTTCCAATTTTAGTTGATTTTGATGAATTCGACTCCGAAATCTGGACTGGCTAGCCAGTACCTAGTAACATGCTGGTATGTACAGCATATGATTCTTTTGACATAATGTGACAAAAGAAGAATAGTGTCAGAGTAGGACACCGTGATCTCGTTCGTTAGCACAAACACTTCATATGACCCAGGTCATTTCAACCACCAAATTCTGTCCATTTAAGGACAAATAGCTTTATATCCACTTATCCTAACACCGCCGTTGGATAAGTGATTGAACCATTTTGGACAATTTTGATATTTTGGTCACTTGCTCTTAATAGAAAAAATAGAATGACAAGCAATAAAGCGTAATTATTGACATTTCCTTGAGATGTAACGGCAATTTTCTTGAAAATATCTGAAGAAATGAACGGTATGGTGCGGAGGAGATAATTTTGCACCAATTTTTTTTGGGGGGAGGGGGGGCCATTTTACCCAAAATCTACTAAATCGGAATGGCTTCATTTATCCACTTAAAAATATGACTCCTTTGAAGGTGAAGGGCATGTTCTAATCGATTATTTTAGAAATGAATGTATTTCGACTGATACCTATTTTTGCGACAATTTTGAAACTTTTTGGCGCCCATTTTGACCACAAACAATTTATAAAAGTGGAATTAAGGACGTCCATTTAGATGCAGGTAAATAGGGCTTCCTTTGAAGGTAAATTGAAATGATTCGTCGATAGATTATTTGAAAGAAAGAAAAGAAAGCATGTGACTGATTTACTATTTTTGGACAATTTTTGACCTTTTTTGGCCATTTTACCACTACAAATAAAACCCATGTTGTTAGAAAGCCAACACCCCATACGTTGATGGACATACCATGGTGGGTTATTTTGAATCCAATAGGGTGTTGACCTTTGTAACAAACAACGCCGTCAAAAATCATATATTGGTCCTTGGCGCGGCCGTCGAAAGGAGATATAATCCAGGCTCCATAGACGACAAATGAATAATGCGTGAAGATTAAACTGAAAAATGCCCTTATTCTTTACGTTGTGGTGGACTATGAGTCTGGTGGACTATAAAATCTTCTACACCGGCACTTAGATGTATGAGTAAAATACCTGCATGGCTGTGTTGATATAATGACTCGTGGCAGGCAAAATTGCACCATAGCATCAAGTCTAGCATAAATGACCTATGAATAACTTATATTGAAAGAAAGTTTATACAGTGTTCAAAATGGCAGCTTTTGAAAATACAAAATTAGACAAGATGGATTGGAAGACCATGAAATATTTCTATCAACCCAAATCAAAAACATCTTTTAAGACATTGACTATGTTAAATGGAGACTGCTGCCACTAAAATTCTAAAATTAAATGTTATATGTAACTCACCACTGAAAGTACTGCTGAAAATGTTAACAATAAAAATGGTAAATTGGCGCATTTTGAAAAAACAAAATCGGCTTGCCAGTCTTATGTTCATTGGTAATCTAGCTTTATTCCTTTCCAGACTTTCCGGTGGTGTATAAGGAGATATAGTCCCCTGGAGATATAGCCGGGGGATTGTGGTTCCTAGGAAGGGGTCCTTCGGACCCTGTCCCCGGCACAATTAGCCTACAGACTACAGAACCGAGCGGTCCTCAGGACCATGGCTTCTAGGGTCAGGTGTTCTTCACCTGTGGACCCTGTTCCCTAGGAATAACAGTCCTTGCTTTAATGTTGCTAGTTTTTATATCCGGACCATGGCTTTCAGGGTCCACTAGTCCTTCAGACCGTGTGGACCACCCTCTCTAAGAAATAGTTATAGTCCTTACTTCAAATTAGTTTTATAGGTTTTATATGTACCATAAATAGTCTTGGGTTTGGCTAAACGCACCCCCCCTACCCGTCGACGTGACCTGCAACCATTTTTTCGCTTAAATGACTGGAAAGATAAAGAAATGATTACTTGAGGCCCCTTGCCAAAGCTTTTGCCATTTTAGCCCACCGAGGCAAAACTTCACTAGGGGTACCCCACGGTAAGCGAGGGTTTAAGGGGACATAATTCATTACTTTCCAAGGGACAATAACGGCAAGGCCATTCAATTAAGACATTTTGGGCAAAGGTCTAAAAAAGGTTTTAAAAAGTAAAGCAGACATAAAGAAGGACATTATTGCTCTTTCTTAACAACTTAAATAAGAGAATATGTGTTCAAGGATAGATACTTAGAGGGCTGATAGGTATCCAAGTTTATTAATTTTGTGGTCACATTGGGCTAAGGATCAAATGAACTCAAGATGGGCATCTCAAGTTTATGGTTAAAATGGTCAGAAAACATCAAAGCTCTATTGCCCTACTTGTCATAAGTGTTAATCAGGCCGCATTCGCTTCACCAGAGTCATTAAGTTGACCAATGAGTTGCCCCATGACATGCACCTTTCCTTGGAGGGACAAAGAAAGTAAGTAATCAAAGTTTTATACTTTTATTATTATCCACCTCTTTTACGGTTACTCGTAGGCTATGAATACACGGAATGATCAAATTACTTTAAGAACGAATTTGGATTTTAAGCATTATTAATTTGAGAAAAGAAAATATCTCCATTTGTTTCTTTAAACGCGGTAATCGCGGTTGAGTGTTTTGCTTTAATTTTGTAGGTTTTAATCAAAAGGTCAGAATGAGCATTTTGTTAAAGAATCATCTGAAATGGGAGAAAACAGTACTCTCCCAATATTTTACCGCATATTCATTTGGTTTAAATGGTCCAAAATTTTATTTTTCCGAATGGTTTAGCAAAATAAGGGTTTTCGTGTATTAGGCTAAGCATTAGAAACGGGACAAAGACTTGCATGGGTATTTTGGCTGTAATATTCATCAAACCCAGGGCCAACATTAAAACCAAGAGCAGCCTACGTTAGACCCTTGATGAATTACTGTCGTTATACTACAAACATACAAAAAAGCCTTATGAGTAGCCTAGATTAAATTTAGTGGAATGAAATGACATTTTCCAAACTTAGAACAGATAGGGACAAATATCAATTTGCCTACAAAACATTCAGTATTAACAACTGATTATAAAATGGATGTGTCGTTAACTTTGTCGTTCTCAGAATTTCGACTATAATTTACAAAGAACATTATTGTGTTGATGGTTTTATTCAAGATCTCAGTTGTGGATATTCTAATGTCTAGCCCCAAGAAACTACTTTACAATATTAAGATGCAGTATAAAAATCAAAAAAAGAATTTGCTGAGTCATAAATTTTGTTAATTTTGCCTATTTAAACTTAGATCGAGATCTAGAAAAACAACACCCGGCCATAACAACTATTTAAATATTAAGTAAAAATCTATATCAAATTCCACCAGGGTCATAATCATTAAAACAAAACCCCACGTTTTATCAATAATTGTTTCAAATTTGTGTTCTTGATGGAAATTTTCGACCCGAAATCTGAATGGTTAGCAGTCTATTTACCATGCGGTATGTACACGCATATATTTTTGGACTACTGTGACATAAAAGAAGACATAGTGTAAGAGTAGGAACAAAGTGATACGTTTCCGTTAGGCAAAACACTTCTAATGACCCGGTCATTCAACCACAAAATATGTCATTAGACAAATAGCTTTTATCACTTATTATCACACCGTGGATAAGTGATGAACCCATTGTGGGAAAATTTTGATATTTGGTCACTTTGAATCTTAATATTGAATAAAATAGAATGACAAGCAATAAAGGTAATTATTGAAATTCTTGAGATGTAACGGCAAATTGTTTCATGAACATATCTTGCGAAATGAGGTATTGGGACTGAGGTATACCATTTTTGCAAAATTTTTTTTTGGGGGGGGGGGGGCCAATGCTTACCCCAAAATCTATAAATCGGAATGGCTTCCCTTTTTATCCACTTAAATATGCCTCCTTTGAAGGGGAATGGGGCCACTGTTCTAATCGATTATTTAAGAAAGGAATGTATTTCGACTGATGTATATTTTGGGACAAATTTAAACCTTTTGGGCCATGTGACCACAAAATTTATTAAGTGGAATGATCATTATATTCCGTTAAATATGACTCCTTTGACGGTAATTGACTATTCTGAAGATTATTGAGAAAGAAATGCCTTTTGACTGATATTTACTATTTTTGGACAATTTTGACTTTTTGGCCATTTTTACCCGAAAATAAAAAAGTGTAGAAATGAAAGGCAACACCCATACGTTGATGTGCATCCCATGGTGGTATGATTCCACTAGGTTGGACCTTGTAACAAACAACGCCGACAAAAGTAATTATAGTGCGTTCTTTGGCGGCCGTCTAAAAGGAGATATAATCCGGCTCCATAGACGACAATGCTTAATGCGTGAAGAGTAAACTGAATCAAGTGCCCTATTCTTACGTTGTAGGTGGACTATGGAGTCCGGTGGACTATAACAACTTCTATACCGGAACTTAGATGGTATGAGGTAAAATTACCTGCCTGGTGTGTTGATTCACTGACTCGTGGAGGCAAAATGCACCATAGCATTCAGGTCCAGCATAAATGCCCTATGAATAACTCATGATTGAAATAAAGTTATACAGTGTCCAAAATGGCAGCAATTTGAAATACAAATATACAAGATGGAGTGGAAAGAAGGAATTTATTTTTTTTTTTTTGTTAAACTCTCAACAAATCCAAAAAATTCTTTTCTGCACCTGATAGTTAACTGGAGACTGTGCATAAAATTCTAAAATTAAATTTTAATGTAAACTCACCAATGAAAATTACTGCGGAAAAGTACAATAAACATGTTAATTGGAAGCCATTTTGAAAAACAAAATGGCCTGCCGTCTTAATGTTAATTTTAATCTAGCTTATCCTTCCAGAATTTCCGGTGGAAAAGGAGATATAGTCCCCTTGGAGATATAGCCCGGGGGGATTGTGGTTCCTAGGGACAGGGGTCCTTCGGGCCCCTGTCCTAGGAACAAAGCCCTAACCGGACTACAAAACCGAGCGGTCCTCCGGACCATGCTTCTAGGGTCAGTGGTTCTTCACCCTTGGACCCCTGTCCTGGAATACAGTCCTTGCGTTAATGTTGCTAGTTTTTATACTCCGGACCATGCTTCCAGGGTTCAATAGTGCTTCACCGTGTGAACCCCCCTATCTCTAGAAATAGTAGTCCTTACTTCAATCTAGGTTTATAGGTGCTTTATATAGTTAACAGGACTATAGTTTACTATCGGATATAGTTCCTTGACACCAGTGAATAGGAACCATTGTCCCCCGCCGCTACGTAGTCTGTATATCACGGTTGCCACAATAGGTAGGAATGAATACGATGGTTAATAAGAGTGTGATAAATGGTATATAAAAAAACAGCAAGCTGTCGTCAACGCCCGTCGTGGTCTAGGGGTAAG
This sequence comes from Ophioderma brevispina, assembly GCA_023653785.1. Classification (NCBI taxonomy): domain Eukaryota; kingdom Metazoa; phylum Echinodermata; class Ophiuroidea; order Amphilepidida; family Ophiodermatidae; genus Ophioderma; species Ophioderma brevispina. The sequence goes on along the minus strand of JAMKCH010000928.1, from coordinate 86,640 downwards.
GTCTCTCTGACTTACGATGTGAATGAACCAGGTTCGATTCCTAGTAATAATAATACTATAATATAATAATAATATATAATATATGGTTTTATATAGCGCCTTCATCTAAATCACAGCGCTGTTGCCTCTTTTATTGACGCTGCACGTCAGGGAAATCCTCACAATGCATTGCGCCTTAATTAGGCCGGCAGCTGGCCAAGCGCACAATCCCATAGCCTTAGATTGTATACTTCCCCGTAACAGCTACCGGAATATCGCTTGGGTCGACCGGACAGCAAGTGAGGTAAGTGCCTTGCCCAATGTGCACAACACATGGCCGCATTGCGGCGGATCGAAACACACCTTTTGGACATGGCCGGCAGTCATAACACTGGACCACATGTGCCCTCTAGTAGAGTATGTTTTTTATTTTACTTGTTTTGTAATTCCAAAGGTTTCAATTTAGTGTTTGCGGAATTTGCACCTTGGGCCCGATTTTGGTGGACGGAGAAAGAGAACCCCCGTTTTGTCTCTTCACTCCCTAGTTATGATTGTTCCACGGACAATATTACCACTTTCATTGTCCTGAAGACTAACATTTCAGGGTGGAATAATAAGAACTTTTTTAAAATTTCAGTTCGGTACTACGAGCGTACCTGTCATTACCTCATAGGTAAATTTTCAAGTAAAGCAGATGCACTGAATTTACCCTACCGCCATTGAATCTCACAAAAATCTCACAAAATTACAGCTGGTGTGATATTTGTTTAAGTTTGTTTAGATTTTTGTACATAATGGTGATTTTTGTAAGATTGAGTGATTTAAGAAGATGAAACCCCCACACATCACCACATGCGCGCACACCACACACATGCATACACTACCACATGCACACCCACACACGCACACACACACAAAACTCACAACACACACGCACGCACACACGCACACACACACCACACATTGCACTCACACATGCACCACATACGCACACACATGCACACACACGCACCACACACACATGCAAACAACAACAACAAGACACATGAATTATGAAATCACACAAAATAGAAAAAAGACAGAAATAAAAGGAAACGGCACATGCTCGAGCATCGGCATATGAATTCAAATCATTGATACAATGAACCCAAGTGAGGGGGGTTAGAGTTAATTAGATTAAAAACTGCACAAGGTTTGAGTCTTATCCAATTGGAAACTTAAAGGACAATGTGCATTAACTTTGAAAAATTTGGGTCTAAGTCTCGACAACATAAAAACACGTCATTTGTAATGCGTTGACTACCCACTACAACTACCGAATTTTAAGTAGCAAAATAATTATTAGAATATTTCATTCCTTCAATTCTATCTAATATGGCTTAAGGTGCAACGAGAATTTAGGGGCCCAAATATTGTGTCATAATAGTAATTTCAAATAGATAGCCACTCAATAGATTTCTTACATTGATATATTGCTATAGAAATGTCTTAAAAGAGAGGAAACAGGTGCTTTTGATTTGACTTATATTTGAATGTTAAAACATAGGCCTGAATTTGTATTTGCTCCTATACGAAGTAGGAAATGCAACATTTTTGTACCAAAGAAAACATTTCTCAGCTAATCTTTTGGATGGGTTACTATTTTGATGGAAAGCTTTATATCAGGGAAACAGAACTTTTGATTTTTTGAGGGAACCCTGATATGTTGAAATCTCTCGTGCACCTTTAAAAGGTCAGTTTAAAACACTTCAACGGTTATTTTGTTATACTGAGTAAAAGTGTGCAGAAACATTTATATGGATATTTAGTTAAAATTTCAAATTAAAGAATAATAATATAAAAGTCCTTTGAGGGTATTTTCACACACATTATGCGATTTCTCCCAATTTCTGGCATTCATCTTTATTATAATTCTTTACCACTCCAGTTTCATTTCTTCTTGGTATTTCTTGTATTTTTAAGTGGATTAGGTTTATTATCAGGCTAGCTAAAATGGGTTTCAGGCCTAATCCGCCATGGTTTGTTTTTGTGTGTTTGATGTCATTTGATGTTATTGTTTTAGGAAATAAATCAATTGGAAATTGAAATATTTGTTGTTATACGGCCTATTGTTTCTATGCCAATTTCTGGCACGCCGTATGTGTGAGGCTATAATTAAATCATACGTTTATGTGAACAGTATATACGAAAACTGCGTTACACTAAACTTTTTTAAAGGAAGCATTCTAACGATGAGGATGAATTGAGCGGCACATGGTTCTCATTTATGCAGTTTGCGGAAATGCATTCTGATTAAGTTCCAATAACGATAACACCCAAGTCATTCTTCCGAATTAGCCGAAAGGTGAAGGCCGTAAGTACTATTAATTTGGTAATTGAAGAAATGTTCGGGAAACATTTCACCGAGATTCCTTGCAATACACTGCAAAGGAAAGTATCTCTCAGTGAGAAGAACTAGTGACATTTTTCGGACATTTCTGTGCGGCTAGAGCAAAATAATTCTCTTAATCATGCACGTTAAGGTTTAAGTTGGATAGTGCCCTGTGGATATATGAAGACTTGTTGTTGTCATATTTCTACCTAAACTCAAATATAATCAGTCAAGAGAATTAGGCCAATTTATTGGTTTTATTGGGAAACCTCTCGATCCTAAAAAAATCTGTTTTCGATGTTTTTTTTTTATCTATTTTAAATTAAATGACCAAATAAATCTTAAATAAAAATATAAATACAATTTTAACTAAGTGTGACCTGCCAATTACCATTTTTACATATTTTCTGGAGGTTGTATTGAGGTTAAGTGTTTTCTCTGATTGCCATGACTATGTGGTCGTAACCCACTTGTACACTAAAGGTCGTTATCGTTAAATGAACACACTAAATCTTAAGTGTAAATGTTAAAACAAATAACCTATTTTTAATTTTTTTTTTTTTTTTTTTGCAGATCTGGTCATGTTTTACGTTGTGATGTTTATGATGGCGTCCTATAAATTTTATTCTGTGTCCTCGATATGCATTATTGTTTATTTTGTGTTATTATCTTGTACTTTTGTAGTAGCGTAGCAGTAGTAGTAAAGTACATTTTCTTCACATTTATGGGATTGCAGGTAAAATACAGATGCAGATCAGATGTTTTTGAGAGAGACATAGATGTAGGCCTATTCCAGAGAAAGGCCTACATATATGTTCCCAAGCTTTCTCGAAGCTAAATTATTAACATTGTATGCCAATTGGATTTTCCACAATACTTAAGTACACCCTACGCACGATCCCAACAATGCAAGATTTCTATAATTTTGATCCAAATTTCCTTTAAAAAAAAGTTCCAAAATTGTGAACAACAAAACGGTGCGAGAAAATCCGTTTTTCCCCTAACAAAAGTATTTACTTTTTAAGTGATGTAATAGTTAAATAATTCACTATCTAAATAAGCAAAATAATTCACAAAAGAGTTAAATACGAACATAAACACAAAATTCAACAGGTAGTGTGCCAATTTGGCATTTTTTTATACTCTGGATTTTGGACAAGGATGTCTTATCAATTTTAAAGCATTTTCTCATAGATCGACTCTAGTGCAGTAACATTATGTTAATCGTGAGATATATGGCCACTTCCATAGGTGTTTAATGCTAAAACACACACAAATAGATTTTAAATTTGTGATAATTATGATGGTTGTTTTTATATGATTATTAAAAATATTCTTATTTTAATTATAATTAGCCTGTGTAGCAGTTAGGGAAATTGTCTATTGTTATGCACTAATAAGACGTTTTCCCTAAACTTCCAAATTTGACTCCTGTACAACTGAAATTTACCCTTTATTGATTTTTGCGTTTTAGATTATAACTCTGAAACAGTTAGGCGTAGCTGATAGTACAAACTATACCTTGTTTGAATCTTATGTTAGGACAATAGTTTCATCATGATTGGGTCAATTTAAAATGTTTGACCCCTGTAAAAACTGGACCCCTTCCTTAAGCATCATTTGCAGCTATTAAGAATCGCGTTTCAGGGGTTCCTGTCAGGCGTCAACCATATTAATTATTGAATCACTCAAACCATTTGTTCTTGAAATGTCTGCTAGCTCCCAGGGAATATGTAGTGTATAATGTAGTAGTAGATGTAGTAGTAGGATGTAGTAGTAGTAAGTAGTAGGTAGTAGTAGTAGTAAGTAGTGAGTAGTTAGTAGTAGTAGGTAGTAGAGTTGTCGTAGTAGTAGTCGTAGTAGTATAAGCTTATGTGGGGTTTTAGGGGGAAATTCGCCTTTCTTATGCATAATTAATACGTTATGGGTGAAAATTTCGTTTCAACTTAACGTTTATCCCTTGGCGCTTTATTCCGTCAAAGCGATATGAATATGAATTATGAAGTAAAAATAATCCACTAGACTAATAAAAGGATATGGAATATTATTCATTAATTCATTTAGCCTAATGAATAATTCAAAATTTCCCCTAAAGATGTCATTCTAATGGTAATTATTATGATTAATAATATATTATAATAGTTCCAAATATTTACCTTTTGATTAGTTGGATATAGATGACCCCATAGTAACTGAAACAGTTTGAGGTCAAAGGTCATTGCAGGGGTAATTTGGAACTATTGCAAACAAAAATAATCTTACATATTCATAATTTGTCACTATGACCTCATATACTGTGTGTACACAATGATTACTGAGCAAGGGCACACTCCGACATGTAAATGTCATCTAGGGGTAATTTCAGTCACTGTAGGTCTATAAATCAATGGATTTTAAGAAAAATGGAAGGAGTTGATCGAGCTTTGGAACTTACTTCACACATATGAGGTCAAATGGGATCTTGGGTAGGGGTTAGGCGGGGAATAATTACGCCCTACTCCCAATCAGAGTCTGCTCAATTATGAGCAACCAGTGCTGGAGAGTTCTGCGTTCTTTCATTGTTCGGGGGATGACTCTATTCAAGGAATGGAGAGAACTCCTCCTGAAAACTGAAATCATGCAGGAATCTACGCCACTGAAAAGTATGTTATTACAAGCCTTTTAGGTCACCAAGTGGTTTGAAAATTTAATGTCACAATTTACAAGGGGAGATTTCATGGAAAGAAAATAGAGAAAACAAAAAACCTATCAATTTTAGGCTTATGTGTCATTCATATGCTGTACTCGGTTATTATTTAGGGCTACAAATCCTATGCATGGTAGTATGGTTTATCAAGGGTGAGGTTCATTGCTCAATGAGAATCTAACATTCTCGGGATGGACACAAAAGTCCTAAGGAACGAGTGTACCTCGGACATGGACAATAATTCTTAAGCACTGTAGTCCGTCCACGTCGGGCTTGGACAATTCATTCCTAAGGATCGATTATTCCACCTTGGACTTGGACACTACTGTCTAGGAATGTAGTCCACGCAAGACATGGCCGCTAATCCCTAAGGAAATATAGTCTCACCTCTGACAGCGCATTAATTCCTAAGAATTATTTGTGTCCGCACAAACTGCACCAATAATCCCCAAGGACCTATATTCCACGTCGGAATCGGACACCGAACCCTAAGGAGCTGCAGTCCACTCTGAACGGGCATTCATCCTAAGGACTAATGAGTATGCTACTTCAGACATGGACAATGAAATTCCTAAGGTCTAGAGTCCAGGCGGAATTGGACCCTAATCCCTAAAGAGCAATAGTCCACCCCTGACAGGGCATTAATTCACAGAAACTAGGAGTCTGCCTACGTACCTTCGGACTTGAACAACAATTCCTAAGGTATATAGTCCAGGTCGGAATTGAACCCCAATCCCTAAGGAGCGATAGCCCACCCCTGACATGTCATTAATCCCTAGAGACAAATAATCCCTACTTTCGGAAATAGGGACATAATTCCTAAGGGAATGGTAGCCATGGTCGGACTTGCATATTATCCTAGGTCTGATTAGTCTTTGGACTTTCATTCCCACTTGTAGGACTAATTATTCCTATAAATCATAGTCCAGGGGGACTATAGTTCCTAACTTTGCACATCCCCGGGACTATTAAAACCAGAACTTAGTGTTTCCGGACTCTGGCTACAGGGACAATATCTCCTGCCCCCGCACCAAAAACTAGCTTCCTAGCACATTCACAACTGAGTTATGGATTTGAGAAATATACCAAAAATTGCGGCAGTTTGAAAATCAAGATGGCCGCTCTGCCACCCCTGGAAATTCTCCATCAAAATGTTTCTTTTTCTATGGGACCTACGTAAGGTGTCTAAATAGGTGTGATGCTTTAATCATTGAAATCCCACGGAATTCATATCACAACCACGTCACACTAACTAGTGACGGTTTACTTTCTTATCATTTCAGCATGTCGATTTCAAGGAATCCGACACGGGAATTTAGCCAGAAAAGACCGAAATCAATTCGGGTTTACAGTATTACAACAGCGAAATACACCGCGCGGTATTTGCTCTACCGGAGTATGCTAAGAAAGTAAGTAGGCTCCGTGAAGTATACACGATCTAGCCAAAAAAGTTGGCAATGTAAAAAGGCCAGTTTAAAAAAAATAGTTAGAGCCATACAAAGTAGCACCAAAATATACTCAAGTGCATATGTTCCATTGGCAGAATTCCTTTTTTGAGAATGTTCATGATATTTCATTATAGGAACCACCCTTCATTAAATAAATCAAACTGCCCTCGTCTACCTGAGATAGTTTTGTAACATAACTACCGAGGGGGTGAATACCATACTGTGATATTCCTTATTGAACATCCGATTCCTATAAATTTGGTACAACAGGATAGCTTAGAGTTTCTTCTTTCCCTTGGTACAAGTAACAACATTCCAATTATGACGTCAGTATAACGGGAGGGGGGGGGCACTCCCATCCATCACGTTGCAATGGGATCACCTTGTATCTTACCTATACCCCGGTAGATGTTTATTTTTACATTTAAAGGAACGGAAAATGTCAATTGACATATTTCAGCTGCGAAGCGACTCCAAGCTTCTTCCAATTGCTGCAGTCCTGGGCTAAGGTGTAAATTGGTCTGGTTGAAGCATATTTTTACTATTCTCAAACAGGTGATGCACATATGATAGAAATGACTAAGTTGCTGACCAAGACTCTTTTTACCACGTGGTGACTACAAGCTTCTTCCAATTGCTGCAGTCCTGGGCTAAGGTTGTAAATTGGTCTGGTTGAAGCATATTTTCACTATCCCCAAACAGGTAACGCGCATATGATAGAAATGACATACGTTGCCGACCTGGTCTCTTTTTTACCATAATTGTAGTGTATAAAAAGAGCGTAAAGTTTAGCTCTGTATTCTGTCTTGGGTACACTGATTATGAGACCAATGTCTTTAGCTGCTGAAGCTCTCCTGCTCAACTGAGTTTGGGCCCGTGACGGGAAGACTCTAGAAAGGCAATGTAATAAGCAAAATTCAGATCGTTAAAGTAGTTTGGTCTGGTACCTCCTACATCGACGTGGTGTGTTACAATTCCAGATCCATCCCAGGGGTGGCGTTCTTTCAAAGATAATTCACAAACATACCCAACAAAACCCAAAACTGTTTTGTGCAACGTCTAAAAATGTTTCGAAACATTTATTGACAAATGTTGGTGAACAATGTTTAAAACATCAAACATAGCATGGTTGGGACTTGGTTATGAAAACATTTTTGAAAAAAAACGTTCTGTCAGATGTTACAGGATAGTTTAAAAAACATTTTATCTAACAAGTACAAGCATGTAATAATTAAATAAAGTGTTATATGAGAAACAAAAACATTTTCTTTGATGTTACTCGTATTGTTAGTATAGCCTACAACGCAGTTTACCAACATGTTAATACAAAAAAAAGGAGTATATCTTATCACTTACCTTGACAGGAATCGAACCTTATCCTTTTGAGTGAGAGTCCAATGCTGTATTCACCGAAGCCATGGCTACTGACAAAGTAATCAGAAATGTGTTTTAGAAACTTCATTTTTTTTTTAAGCAGACAACCCTTTTTTTATTAAAAACACTGTAAAAACATTGTAAAGTTTTGATGTTCATAACATTATATACAATGTTTTGTAAATATAATCCAAACTTGTGAAAAAATGTTAGAAATGTATGTGTTTGCTGGGATGATGAACACAAAGGGCGCAAGTACATCTCCCTGCAGGACTCCTGTGGTTATATGAAAAGGCACTGGAATGTTTCCGTTCACCATCCAAGGCACTTCGTGAGTTGCTGTGCAGGGCTTTGATGGCATCGACCACAGCTTCAAAAAAGCCATAGTGACGTGATATGGAGGAACAATGACGGTCCCATGGTGGAATCAAAGCCTTAAACCATAATGAAATGCATGAACAACTACGGCCTGGACGGAAACCAGCCTGGTTGCTCCAAAGTATTGGATCAATAAATAGTCGAATTCTGTTTAACAGAATTTTGTTGTAAACTTAAGCAGCTATTGACATCAGATCCCCCGGTAATTCGTCATGAGTACTTCGTATTTTAACCAATCAGATGACAAGAATCTTAATCCCTAACGTCCCTTCCTTCAAAAGCCACCTGACAAAAAGTCACGGAGCGGACCCCTGCCTTGGTTTAGTGGGAAATTGCTCCTATATCTGACAACGATGCCGCTACCTCACGTTTTTGCTGTAATTGTCAGATTTTCCTCTATAAGCTTTAGGGACATTAGGGATATAAACAAATATACGACGGCAGAGTATGGTTTGGAGATCCCCCTGGGCTTATGCCCTTCATAACAGTCAATATTTGTATACTCACTTGTTTTATATTCATGCCATGTGATAGTAAATACCATCACTGTAATCATGATATAAACAAATATAACTCTGCGGATAATTTCCAGAAATGACACTGAAGTTATGGCTAAACCCAACATGCCCAACCCAATAACTAACAAAGAAAATAGAACATAGATGCCGCTGTGAAGATATTCTTAATGGCATGTCCCTAAAACAAAACAGGACCCGACACAGGTGTCTCGGGAATGCTATTGTGTTGGGTATACGAAGATGTCCGCCGGATGCTTCACTCGTCTAATATACAGTTACTGTTGTGTAACCAATCCATTGCATAGAGATCAGTGGAGACTTCCCTTTGTTTGACACGTGTTTGACTATAAAACCTTAGGCGAGAGTATTGTTAACAATCATTCAACTGCTCGAATGAGCAGATATATTTTTTATTTTATCATTACAGTGATTTGAGCCATATGGTAGTTATTACCATCACATGGCATAAAAGAAACCAGCTGATACATGATATAAAATAAATATTGCTCGCCTATATTCGTGCAATAGTTTACAAATAATGAATGTTTATGAGTTCATGAATAGTTTCATGAGTTGAAAGATGAAACGTTCCAATCAAAACGCCTCGTTGAATGGAACATTTCATCTTTCAACGAATGAAAATATTCTTTCCATTGCACGAATGAAAAACATTCATTGTTTGATATAACATCTAAGATAACATTTAAGTAGATCGTTGTCATTAAGCTCAGATTAGCTTGACTACGCTAAGTGCCCTACACTAGGCTAGGGCTAGGCTAGGCTATAGCCAAGTGGCAAGACCCAGGCCCTAGCTGTAGCCCAGGCTAGGCTTAAATGTTGACTTACATTGACCTTCTCCTACTACTTGCTATATTCTCTGCGTTAAACTTGGTCCGAGGAAAATTCCAGGGTCAGGAATTCCAAGTACAGAACTCTGTTTCAGAAAAAATTGAGCAAGAAAAATAACCTGTTACACCAAAATGGCCTCTGAAAGCCAACTGGAATGAAATAGTCTATTTTAAGTCTTTTTGCACAGCAGCCAGCAAAGTTTTCCCAAAGTCCCGCTGTGCATGGATTACACCAACATCAGGTCACGCACTGCTGCCATTTCAAAATTTACTTCGCATTTCCCAAGAAAAATCGATGACCGTGTAGGAATTTTTTTGTCTAAAATGGTTCCTTTTATACAACCCGAAACCGTTCAACAGAAAAACTTCTAACCGGTCACATATTTTTGTTTTAAAACCCGAATATCAAATTTCCACAGACGCCTACTAAAGTCTGTTGTAGAGACTCATTTGAACAATGACACTCATACCAATAGCTCAGCGGGATGTTGTCGGCTGCTGTGGTCTTTTTGTGTTCACTCGTTCACAGGCCCTCGCAGGCCCGGGCCCTTGGAAATGCCCTCTTACCCTCCCATTTCGGCGGCCCTGCATGTTCGGATGACAGGAGTCAAGCTTTGACAATTAACATCGCGCCCTCAATGCCTTATACAAGGGGGGGGGGGGGGGGGGGGGCTCTACTAACAATTGTAATTCTTTACTACCATCGGGTTACAGCCAGTTTATGTGAACTGTTTTTCCATTCTTGTGTTATTGCTTTTTTTTAAATCAGTGTATTTCATTTTTTTAGGAACTTCAAGAGCCATGACAGTCAGAAGAGGACCAGGAGGATACATCTGTGCGCAATACAATTGGCTGATATACGAACAAGCCCTTACAAAGCCTATCAAACCAGTTGAATATCATTATAAATATATCGGTTTACACAACAGTATGGTCTAATATCAATCAATCAATCAATCACTTTATTTCCATATATACAAAACATCAATAACATTAAAAACATACTATATATATATAACAGAAATTGCAATATGGAGGATAAATCCAAAAGGCCAATAAGACCCGACAACAGACTTACCCTGAAAATACACACAAAATGTTTCAAAAACACAAATACACATTGCAAAAAAAAAATCATACATGGCTGACAGACAAGACAAAGGACGGTGCTCGAGACAAAATAATCATAGTTAGAAAACGTTCAATTATATTTTGAGAGAAATTGTTGCTTAAGCTGAAAACGGAAATGTTTTACGGACTTAGATTTGTTCTTTGTTCGAATACATTGGTCAGAAACAGTTCTTTTGTTCTTGGTTAAATTGAGATCATTTACATGTCTTGTCTGATAGTCATGGGTGTCAGATCGTTTTATAAAATAGTTATCAAATGTATTAGCCAATTCATTTCTTGAATATTTGTACATAAATACACCTAGTTTGGGCTGGCGACATGGCGAAAAGCATGAATTATGCATCTTTAGCCTTATTGCTTGATACTTTCTCATCCGGTTACAACTTCTAGTCCGGATCATTTTGAAAACATAACTCCTAAGTATGATTTATATTAATAAACATTCATTCTTAACGCCCAAAAAAAAAAAGCTTTAAACTGTGCATGACTGTGAGCGACACTAAACACGACTTTTTGAACACTTTATCGGAGAATGGACCTTTCAACGAATGAAAATATTCTTTCCAATGCACGAATGAAAAACATTCATTATTTGTTTGATATAACATCTAAGATAACATCTAAGTAGATCGTTGTCAATAAAGAGACACTGGCACATTTGAAAAATAGTGCGCCCTCAAGATTTTTCAAAATTGATATTTGTGCATGGTTGTGAAGCTTTTAATATACATTAGCCCTCACCTGAATTGATTAAGACCAAATCAGCGTCTTTATGGGTAAACAGAATGATTTTATAATTAATGTCGCCGGCGACATTAATTCAGCAGACGACGGAAATGGCGTTTAACAGAAGAAAACGCACGCCGTATGCATGTTTCCCACGGCATGAACGCTCTTTGACCGGTCTGTGGCCTTTGTGGTTTTAATATCAATGAGTACGAGTGTATATTATTCATGTAATATACACATTTGTTGATTAAAGTAATGGAAAACTTAAAAGTTAGCCTACAAATTACCTGGATGCCTTTACCCTCTTATTAACGCACCTTTCTGGTTTTGAGTATGTTATTTTATGTGTTAAATGTATCTCTATTCTTCCAATGGCCTAGACTATCATTTGAGAGCAAATTGAAGAAATTTCATATTTTGTGAAAATGTGCCAGTGCCGCTTTAAGCTCAGACTAGCTTGACTACGCTAAGCGCCCCGCCCTAGACTAGGCTAGGCTAGGCTATAGCCAAGTAGCAAGACCCAGGCCCTAGCTGTAGCCCAGGCTAGGCTTAAATGTTGACTTACATTGACCTTCTCCTACTACTTGCTATATTCTCTGCGTTAAACTTGGTCCGAGGAAAATTCCAGGGTCAGGAATTCCAAGTATAGAACTCTGTTTCAGAAAAATTGAGCAAGAAAAATAACCTGTTACACCAAAGTGGCCTCTGAAAGCCAACTGGAATGAAATAATCTATTTTAAGTCTTTTTGTGTGCTCTCGTTTACAGGCCCGAGCCCTTGGAAATGCCCTCTTACCCCCCCATTTCAGCGGCCCTGCATGTTCGGATGACAGGAGTCAAGCTTTGACAATTAACATCGCGCACCTCAATGCTTAACAAGGGGGGGGGGCTCTAAATTGTAATTTCTTTACTACCATCTGGGTTATAGCTATTTTATGTGAACTGTTTTTCCATTCATGTGTTATTGCTTTTTTTAAAAATTTCGGAGTATTTCATTGTTTTTAGGAACTTCAGATTCCCATGACGGTTCAGAAGGGCCAGGATGATACATCTGTGCGCAATACAATTGGCTGATATACGAACAAGCCCTTACAAAGGCTATCAAACCAGTTGAATATCATTATAAATATATCGGTTTACTCTTACAGTATGGTCTAATATCAATTAATCACTTTATTTCCATATATATAGGGTGATTCGGATAAGTATGGACTACCTATATTATAAAGTATGTTTAGATGAATAAACACAATATATTTACATGAACTGTGGCAAAACTGTAACTTTATTTGAAGTTTGAATCCTTTGAAGCTTGAATGTTTATGAACTTTCCCCTCCCTGGTTCTCTATGACTTTGCGACAGCGATTCTTCCACCCGCGATCTCCCTCGAGAAGATTTGGAAGAATCGTATGAACTCGCAGTTTGACATAATCCCATGCATCCTTGATTTTTTTGACCAGCATGTCCGACTCCGACTGCGATTAAGCTTACCGGCAACATGTGTCCCTGCATTCTGAGTTCAATCACTCTTTTTCTCTCCCTTTCTGGTGCATTTTTACCTTTCTTCTTCGCTATTGTTGTTTTCACGTGACTATTGTCCCTTTAAATCAAAGATGCAACCGGAAGTTATTTGGCACACTGCATAAAATGGTCTGAAAATATTGCTCCACAAATATTGCTCAAATTTCACGGATAAACATTCTACACGGAGCCTGAGGTTGACAACATGTTGTCTTGAAAGTTCTTTGACACCCAGTTGTTTACTGCTTAAGGCAACTGCCTGAGGGCAGCATAACTGATTCTTTGCCTAGTCCATACTTATCCGAATCACCCTATACATCAAATAACATTAAAACATACTATATACATAACAGAAATTGCAATATGGAGGATAAATCCAAAAGGCCAATAAGGCCCGACAACAGACTTACCCTGAAAATACACACAAAATGTTTCAAAAACACAAATACACATTGCAAAAGAAAATCATACACGGCTGACAGACAAGACAAAGGACGGTGCTCGAGACATAATAATCATAGTTAGAAAACGTTCAATTATATTTTGAGAGATATTGTTGCTCAAGCTGAATACGGAAATGTTTTACGGACTTAGATTGTTTTATTTTATTTTCTAACGAATTCCAAAGAATGGAGCCATTTGTTCGAATGCATTGGTCAGAACAATTTCTTTTGTTCTTGGTTAAATCGAGATCATTTACATGTCTTGTCTGAGAGTCAGAGAGTTTTATAAAATAGTTATCAAATGTATTAGGCAATTCAATTCTTGAATATTTGAACATAACACACCTAGTTCGAGAGAGTACATTTCTAAAAATAAGAATATTGTATTTTGCAAATAAAGGTTGGGAATGGCTTCTGTAATGACTGTTAGAAATGGTTTTTATTGCCCATTTTTGAAGCTTGCAAAGTTTACTTAAGTAGACACCACATGTATTTCCCCATATGAGTATTCCATAATTCAGATAAGGCAAAATGAAAGTACAATAAAGAGTATGTAATACGCGATTCGGAATAACATGTTTTAGTTTGTTCATGATTCCAATATTTCTCGACAATATTTTGGAAACGCAATCGATATGTTTCCAGGTAAGGTTTTCATCAATTAATACACCTACAAATTAGGTATATTCCACTCTTTCCGATAGAGTATTATCTAATTTGACATTCGAATCTGGTTTTACTTTCACTGACGTCATGTGGGGCGTACCAAATACCATGTAATTTGTTTTGCTTGCGTTAACTGATAATGTATTTGCTTTGAACCAACACTGTTAGAAATTTCCGTAAATTTACCCCAAAAAAGTCTGGAAATTCTGCTGCCAGAAATTTCCGTAAATTTACGGAAAATTTTCTAACAGTGAATTGCTTACTTCATAGTATAGTCCTGAAGATGAAATACACATACTACGTGGAAAAAATTGTTATTGAGCTGATTTTTTTCACCAGACATGCAGAATACATCATATAACAACATATCCAAAATCCCCATGAATCCCCCTTGGGGAAAATTTTATCCAAGATGGACGCCAAATGGCCGCCATCACATATAATTAGCTATATCTCAGCTTTTAAAGTAGATATGTTGATGATTTTAGTGTTTTTGAATGTGTTTTGGGGTCAAAGAATTCATTATGTACAAATCTAAATCACTGATGATTTCATCATGCCAAAATCCAAAATGGCCGCCATTTTATATAATTAGCTATATCTCAGCTTCTGAAGTACATAGGATGACGATTTTAATGTTTTTTAATATGTTTTGAGGTTCAAAGAATTAAGTTTTTGTTTAAATCTAAATCATTTATGTTTTCCTTAACTCTATGGGGATTTTGGATATGTTCTTGTATGATGCATTATGCTTATCTGGTGCAAATATCAGCTCAATAACAATTTTTTCCGGGTTAAAACCCCCAGGGACCACACTATCATTCAATAGTTTCAATTAAGCATTCACAACAGTCTTATAGTACTATCGATATTTTCGTGCGAGTAGAGAATTGTGGTATCGTCAGCAATAATACAAAATCAAGAACGTGAGAAGTATTGGTTATATCATTAGCCAGGCTGTCTACAATTTTGCTACATGGAATGTCAAAATTTACAGACACAAATATTCGCTATTATGTTGTATGGCTAAGGAACAATGTGGGCTAGTGGGCATCTAGTCCAGGCCTTGGATACTTCGATTAAGAGAAGATAGTGTTCTTCCCACAGTGCATTTCTTCCACAATTTTTGCACTGGTTGTCACATGAATTTATTGTTGACAAAAATTAACAGTACCCATCCCAAGCTTGCAATGTTAGTACTTTTTATCACTATTAACTCATGTGACAACCAGTGCAAAAATGTATTGGAAGAAATGCATTGTAGGAAGAACACTATACTTCCTCTTACTCCGATTTTATTTGTTCGTTAAATGTTAGGACCCCACCTTTTATGTTACTACTATGGTATATTATTTTGTTGTACATACTGCCTAATTCCTCTACGTAAAGACGAAGGTTGTGTTCAGCCTATCCATTGTATTTAGTGTAGTCGTTGAAAGTAAAAAGGGTTATCTACCCAGATAAAAAATATCTACTAGATAAGCAGAATGTATTCACAGAACATCTTATCCAAAATCCGCTAAAATCCTCTTGTGGGACCCTTATACCAGCTTACTAATTTTGTCGACAGAATTAAAATAAGGTATAATTTCCCCTATCTAATCCGCAAAATCCTCTTTTGGGAAAACATATATTAGCTTATTCATTATGTTGTAAGGATTAAAATAATGTACAATTTGCTCATCTGCCTACCTAGAAGGGCCCTACTTTCAAGTTGATGTCAGTTGGCCATTTTCAGCCTTTTTCTTTCATTTTCAGTCAAACGATCTTTGTTTTAATTTTGACCCTCAGTATGACCTTGAACATTTACTATAAAATCTATAGGTTAGGCAAAATCCCACATTTTCAGTGGGGCTAGATAAAACCATCGATATGGATTCAATACAATCAGATCATTTTCAATATTGACCCGCTGCATACAAAATTTCCCCAAAGAGGGTTTTTATCGGGATTTTGGATATGTTCTTTTATGAAAAATGATTCAAAATAGCCGCCAACACAAATTCTTCGAGGTCGCTCTTTGACATGTATGAATTGACGATTGCTACGCGAACGAGCACCAATAGCTACGGCGGTCCGGAAAGTGTGTAGTCTGTGTCACAGACTGCGAAAGATATTATCTAAATTGGTACTGCGCGAGAGATTAACGTTATCAATCCGTCATAGACATGATAGAGAATGTGTGTAAATGAAACTAAATCTCAAATATCTCCGGAAAACGGAGGGGTTCTATGGAAGTTTGGCATCAGAGGGTCCGTTACTATGTTTTATTTTAAATATGATCGTAATTGGGTCTGAACCTATAGAAGCTAGCGAGAAATTTGAACGTTTTTGTCGGATACTTCAGTACTCGCAGACACGGAAAGGTTAAACACGCAATCTCTACGGGCGAATCCATTTTCCCCACAATGCCTTTCGGTATTATTCCAGTCTTGAGAATTTTCAAACACTACGCCAACTTTTTTTTTCAATTTTAGAAACAGGAACTACGTACTTACCGGACCGCCGTAGTCAATATAGCTTAACACTTAAAAATGCCTAAGCCAAGGTGTTTTCACTCACGTTGGTACCATATTGCACGTGGAAGGAAACTACTTTCCCGAGGGAATTTCCAAATGAAACTCATACCACCTTTGAGGGGTCATAAGACAAGGCCAAAGGTGCAGTATAAATGAGTTATGGTTTATCGTCTGGAAATTAGGGGCAAATCATTGTTTTCGAAATGCGTCAAAATCGCTCAAAATGTAACATGTTTCCACGACCCTGCTTCCACAGCATACACTTTGCAAATCATTTTGATGTTTATATCTGCTCTAGAAGGACCAATCTACATATATTTAGCACAAGCGTTACCATTTTGTACATTCTTGTATTTTTTGTTGGGGCAGTACGACATATACCATAGGTTTGTATAGAAATGGCGCGCAGTCACTCAATGATGAAATTGCTTTTCAGCACATAAAGGGTTAATTATTTTTTGATTATATAATTAATTTTGTTTAATGCATATGAACATAGATAAGCAGAAAAATATTTCTGGCAACAGGTTTTGCTAATTTTTATTTTTAAAATCACGCTCCCGTTGGTGCCTAAGGGGGGGGGGTCTAGGGACCCAAACCAATTTTCTCATTAAGGACGAGAAATTTTATTAATTTTGTTATGGAAAGAAGCGCATCGATAAGTTACACAATTACAAAAAATAGAGTTCGGAAATATTTGTCACGAGTGAGAAATCGCCGAAGAACAAATCTTGGGTACTACCCCCCCCCCGCACTTTTAAGTGTTAATTTGGTTGATCTGTCACCCAGAAAACTCATGATGTAGAGAATACAAAAGAATTACCTGCAGAAATATCTGAAATATTCATGTGAACCAGGTGAATGTATTTTATTCTCTGCATGCTTGAAAAAAGGGCAAACCAAAGCCTATTAAAATAACTGTTTTCACTGAAAGGACCTTATGGCGATGTATGTGTATAAATACATGCCATGCATGGCATGCAGTAACAATTGCCTATTGTTTGTAAGTCTACCACAGCTTAAAAATATTTTGGTAAAAGAAATTGCATTTAAGTTTTAAGGCATTGGAATTTGTGTACGTCGTATCGTGCACATTAAGCCATGGCATCAAAGGGAATTGTTAACTTTGACTACTTACATTGACGAAGAAAACAATTTTCCATCATAAATACTAATAAACATTTAATATGACCATGTATTGGGTGTGTCAACCGTACAGATCACACATTTTCTTGGAAATGAATAAAATGCCATCTCAATATTTCCCCTGAATATCAATGACTAGTGGATATACATTATGATACATAGACTCCAGCAAATAATAAAGCTACGGCGGTCCGGTAAGTACGTATATCCTGTTTCTAAAATTGAAAAAAAAAGTTGGCGCAGCGTTTGAAAATTCTCAAGACTGGAATAATACCGAAATGCATTGTGGGAAAAAGGGATGCGGCCCGTAGCGATTGCGTGTTAACTTTTCCGTGTTTGCGAGCACCAAGTACCCGACAAAAACGCTCATTTTTATCGCTAGGTTCTATATAGGTTCAGACCCAATTACGATACATATCCAAAACAAAACATAATAACGGACCCTCTGATGCAAAAATCTCCATAGAACCCCTTCATTTTCCGGAGATATTGAGATTTAGTTTCATTTTCACGCATTCGCTATGACGGACTGATAACGTTAATATCTCGCGCAGTACTAATTTAGATAATATCTTTCGAAGTCTGTAACACAGACTACACACTTTTCGGACCGCCGTATAATAAAGCTATTGATATTCAGTAAGTCCGCCCGGTACAGCGCCATTGTTATTACCCAGGCAGTTAAAAATATTTCAGGTGTTATCACCCTTCCGATTTAGATTGGGCTATTTTTTCATGACGTAAAGGCTAAGCACAAAATACCTGTCGTCGTTCACAAAAATAAACCTGGAGCAAGGGATTACGCTGACAACTGGGGCGCCAGGATATCACGCCGAGGTTTACAGAGGAATATTGTTCGCCGGACAGCCAACGAATTACCGTATTGCAATAGACTGTAGGGAGGTCGTTGTCATGGCTCATCTGCCTGGCGTCTTTCAGATGCAAAACAGATTATTTCATAGTATATTTCACCATTTATTCGAAATAGTGTGGGTTGTGTGTATTCCCGTAGGATTTCATGCTAAAATGATTTTGTTGCTGTTTGGGTTGCAATAGGACATAAACTGTCAGAAAATGATGATGTGCAAATGTTCGGACTGATGCCCCCATTCTACAAGGGGGAAAAATTAGGACAGGGAAAAAATTTAAATCGAGTCAAATGTGTTTTAATGTACCACTAACGCGTTTGTCTCCTCACAAGGGTTACAAAAACTATATAATTTATCCTAGGTTTTTAAACTTTAGTTAAAGAGGTATAGCCCCGTAAGGTGTCAAGGTACCTGGGGGTAAATGCTCCGATGTTGTTGAAGTGGTGTCAAATGATTCCCTGTGTCATACTGAAACAGAACAAATGCATTTTAATGATTTTTTGATATCACCATTGCGACATCAGTGAAAGTTCTGGTGACCCACCATAGACCATAGACCCTTGCGACATTTTTGCTATGTAATTAACAAACCAAATGTCACACACTGTAAAATAATCATTTTTGGCGTCCTGTGAGTAGGGGGTGGGCAAGTATGAACATTTTTGTACAAATCTTTGTAAATCGACACTATTCTATGGCCATTTTGGCTCCTGAAAATGAATAGGCAAGCTTTTTCACTCAAGATAATTTTGGGTGGTTCCGTGGGGTTTAAGTTTTGTACATGAAGTATATGGGGATTTTTTGCGGGGATACTTTTGAAAAAACAAAAAACAAACAGATCTTCATCCTGGATTTTGTTAGAAAAACCACCAATAGGTGATTATGGTTTAGGCAATGATGTCAAAGAAAAAAATAGCAAATTATTCTCATGGCAGAAAAAATACACTTTTTCCAAAACTCTCTACAATGGAGGCTAAGGCCAATGCATAGACCAAACAAAAAACAAGTCCACTAGTGTGTGAGTGAGTGAAACTTGAAGGAGTCTATTGTGGTAAGATCAAGCCTTGAACCAGTTGACATAAAAATTGATAATACCTGGGAATGGTTTGGTGGTTTTCCACACCAGCATATTATAAACATATGTGACCGACTTTCACAAACCCAGGAACAGGTTGCAGTGACAAACACCCTTTTTGCATGAAGGTTGTTGTGAATACCAGTTAATCACATAAGATATCAATTCAGTAGGTTCAAGACCGTATTTGTTATGCCTTGACTATCAAAAATACCGTTTGGAAAATTAATATCCAATGCCCAAATCGAGTGCAGTCGTGTCCTACCCTCACTGTACAGACCACATGTATAGTCTCACATCTGATCCGATTACGCTGTGACAACAGAGATACAGAAGCTGCTGTTTCAGTATTGTAGTTATAAACGGTAACGAGATGAATAGTTTGGTGTCACGTGTCAGGTACGGGTCACGTGTCAGGTATCAAATATCAGTGTGCTCTTCGGGGGCGCCCGATATATATAAATCCGACTATGTTTAAATCAAGGTCTGTACTTATGACCCTTGCCCAAAGTGCTATTATTTTTTTCCAAAAGACACCGTATAGTATGTCTAAACAGTACAAATTTACCTTTTCCTACAGATTCAAAAAACCGACGTCGATGACGATAATCGGTTGTTTTTCCAATGTTGGGATACGTACGTCATTTTTTGACCTGAATGGGTTCCCCCGAAGCAAAATAATAAACCAATCAATGCCGTGGACCGTAATCAAATTCTTTATTTTTCCAAAAAATTGGCTGTTTATTACCATAATAAAAATTCCTTTTTAAGATTCAACATCGTATATTGTTCTTTAAAATATATTCAATGTCCCCGCATGAATGTGAAAAAGATGGGTCCATAAGTCTACAAACTGAAAACCAAAGTCAGCGCAAATACCCTTTACCGTGGACTGCATGAGAGACGGACTCCCGTGTTTATTGTAGCAGGCTTACAGCCACCTGCACGCGGCTGCGGGGGTTATGCGTCAGTAGGTGAAGGTTGTAGCTGTGCTAATGATTGATTACACGCCCTCTGCAAGGTAAAGACATTTTTCCTTATTATAGACAATCATGAACTTGGTTATTTTGGAAACCTATGGTATTACAAAGAGAGGCAATACACCTAGACATGTGCATGTTACATGTTTGTCACTAGCTTGTATGTGGCAAAATATTGAAATAACTAATTTAAACCTCAAAATCCCATTGGAACTCAATGGAGCCAACCCAAAACTTTATCTTCAGTGAAAAAAGCTTGCTAGATTCAAAATGGCCATAGAAATCCACACGACTTAAAAAAGTTGCAACTTGCCCCAACCCCTACTGTGAGAAAAGACAAACAAAGCTTATCACCAGTTTCATCAAAATCTGATCATTGGGTAAATTTTACCACAGGATGACATTGAACCAGTATGGGGCTATCGCGCTTTAACTAAGGTCGGAACTAGGCAATATATACTTTTTTCTAATCCTTATAAGGAGACGAACATGTTAATTACATTAAAACCCAATTTTGATGGATTTTACCTGTAGTAAAAAATGTTCTCCCCTGAGGAAGGGGGGCAGCAGTCTGAAAATGTGCACCCATCATTTTCTGACGGTCTGGTCCCATTGAATGAAAAACAGCAAGAGAAAATCAACTTTAGACACAAAACCTACGGGAACTGTTTCATTGAAATACCAAACCACATAAAAAGGAAAAGAGATGACAAAAGTCATGAAAAAAATGCTGGTGTGGCAAGCGGAATTAAACATCGAGGTTCGACTAAGTTCGAGACCGTTTTCAGTTTACATGGAGTAGTCTTGTCAAAGACTCCGTTTTAAGAAGTGGGTGATGGGGGGGGGGGTGAAACTCTTTTAGCTCATAGGACCGGCAGTCCAATCAATCTAGGAAAAAATACTAGGTACACCTGGAAAAAATTGCCTACAGGTTTCTTGATGTAACTAAAACAGTAAAAGATCTCCCAAACACCATTGTCAAAAGGTAGAAAAAAGGAAGCCTGGCAAACATGCTATTGCAATTATCTTATGTTGGACGTTGCGCCAACATTTCGAAAAGGTATATAGCTCATAAATGATATTGATGGAGATTTTTCATTTCTTCGTCGTATTCGAACATGTTTTGCATGGCTGGCCTGCAAGGTGTGTAGCACTTGCAATTGATATATTATAAGTGGAAAGTGATGGTCATTATTCAAGATGGCCGCAGTTTTCCAGCCAAAATTAATTTTCCATTCTAGATGATTTGTCAGACTTCAATCGGGATGGGGAGATCTTTATTTAGGGGGCACTCCCTATGCGAAGTGAAAAATAGGGTCCTTTCCCGTGTCCTTTCAGATAAAATGTACCCAAAAATTCATTCGGTGCACAAGCTGAATAAAAATGGGGCCATCAGTATGAAACTTTAAGAAAGGGGCCAATGATGTTAAAACCTGAAGTTAAAATAGGAAGTGCCTCTTTTCCAGAGTTCAAATTGCCATGAAATTATAAAATTGCTGCCATGAATTTATATTATTGTTAAAAATGTGCACGTAGGCTGCGAAAATTTTGAATTTGGGGTTTTTAAAATTTTTTTAAAAAAAGTGGATAATTTTATGCAAACTTGTGATAAAAGTGGGTAGCAGGAAAGAAGAAAATGGGGGTAATTGAGTATGTGAACATTTTAAAAAGGCCTGGGTAATAGGTAGGACAGCAGCATAAAAAGGCGGTCAAGCATTCTGGAGCTCACCAAAATCAGTATCTCACACACCTTGACTACGCAGCTCTAACAGGGGATATGAATGTGCAAAAGATCTACTACAAAGCATCATTTGAGAATGCTGCAGATAAAGTCGGCCTACATCTAATTGCCAAAGGGACGGAATGGAATACATGACCGTCAATGAGGAAGAGAATCATCAACCTATCTGCACTACACACGGTACCCAACTCAAAAAGGTTAGACCTCAAGTACCTCCTCAAGTACCTCGGGTCCTATGTTGGACAGCAAGAAAGACTCAAGAGTTAAAGGGCCGTGGCCTGATCGTTAGTAGCATCGTCCCCATACTCCAAGATTTTACCTGAAGTGGTCAACATTTTGGTCTTCATTTCAAGAAAGCTACTATTTTTCTCATTTACCCTGTGAAATCTAGGGCTAAAGGATGTTTGGTTTGGAAGTTATGAGCGAAAATGTACCCCATTTTGGTCGACCGATATTAATTTTACACATATAGGGCTAAGAAAATCATGTTTTTAGCTCTCACATGAAAACGGGTTGAAATATCAGCGCACAACTCTACAGAGGGGGTTTAGTGGTGAAGACCATTCTATCAAGATGAAAAACTTTATTTACTTAAATCGGGTCGTCCACTTTTAATATATTGTATAATAACCAAAATATAGGTAAAATGGCACATAGGTTTTATGCAAATTAGCATGTCTTGCCATGCTTCCTTTTTCTACCTTTTTGATATGTTGTTCGGGAGGGTTTGTACAACAAGTTACAGGAAGAAAATCTTCTGTAGCAATTTTGTCCAGGTCATACCGTAGATTGAGTGGGCTACGGGTAGTTTATCTTTTACATAGAGTAATACAGTTACAAGGTATGTAACACAGAAAATGGAGCCGCCTTTAATACTGATACTTTAGAGACCTCTTAGTAAATTCATATTCAGTTTTAAGTACAATCAAATGAAAAATGCCAGGGAGGCTTTTTTTGTCTTAGGATGTGAAAACTCAAATTAATATGTTCTATTTTGAAAATAAATGATATTATGCGATCAAAGAAATGGCTTTTCTTCAAATGATTTTCTTCAAAACTGCGGCACCTACCAAAATTCCGCCCTGCGTCCTGTACTTACTAACAATATGTACTTTCATAGGAGGACGTACACAGTTCCCGATTCATATTGCCGATAGGGGACATGACCATTATTTTGAAGCATGCATATGCGAAAGTGCAGTGTGTGGATCTGGTAATGAAAAGGGAAAAAAGGGACATTCTTAAAAAAAGTAAACCTTTTTGATAAAAAAATGAAGTTAATGGTATTGCAAATTTCTTTATATTATCACGTACGTTAGCCATCCTTCCAAGTTTCCTGCATGATATTTTTAAACAATATGTTCAACTCAAACACCCCCATTTGCATAAATGAACGTCTTGAATATTTTGGGATAAAAAAGTGAGATTATTACACCATTTTGCTTCTTTAGTTTTATATTAAATTGCTTTTCATTTTTGTTTGAAATACTGCCTAAAGTATTGCATGGACTTCAATTTTCAAAATTATGTTGAAAAAATACAAATTTATAGGAAATAGACAAGTAATTAACAGATAATTTTAATTGACGTTGGTATGTCACACACGTGACCAAAAATACAAAGAAGTTTTTATTGCTAGAAAACCACTATCTCAGTAATGTTCATATTTCATGTCAAAAGCCAGTTTATATGTACCTTGCATTATACAAAATAAATGGTTTAGATCTTTCCTCTTTCAAAAGTTATTGATGTGCCAATTACTGTCACACACGTAACCAGCACTCACCATTTTAGTATTTGAAGGACATACATTTCTGGTCATATTGAAGAAAGTAGCAGTGTTAACTTTTATATCAGTTAAAAATATGAATATGATCAGTTTAAACAAGAAAACAACAATTTTAATAAAGACTGGTTTAAACTTGATTTCCATGTGTCTTTTGAAAGTTTGGGGTGAAGTTGCCTACTTTAGCAGACTTGCACTACTTCAACACAGGGAATCTCCATACTAGGAGTAGCATTTGTTTCTATGCAAGTTTTACTGATGACATGGTAATGAAGTGTTTGAAAGAGTTTAAGAATATGGTATCATAATTTTCCTTAAAACTCATTTTTGGTGCACATTAAGCACTGGTCATCAGTTTTGTGTTATAAGTCAATGAAGATGTCACACACGTAACCACCATTGTTACATACCTGAAGGCGTAATTATTGATATATTTGTTAGTATTCCCAAGTAAGTTTGCTTGTTACTTTTAATACCAACATAACCACCAACAGATCAACTCTCCTATCCACCTAGAAAACTACACACCTGCCAGCAATCTCCCTGCAGGAAGGGTCACCTCAAACCGGATTCGCACATGCAGGAGTCGGTCGCTTCATAGCAAGATGCACCGACGGGGGCTGCGGGCCATCGCCAGCCGGCCAATGTGGCTCTCCGTCACAGACTGCAGATCACACATTCTCAATGAGTGCCCTACTTTCGTCCACCAGTGGACACAAGATATCTACAAAAGAACCCCAACCACTCACAGTGAGTTGGCATCCAATCGTTTACAACCATTAGCTGCTGCTGCCCGTTTACCAAGACGACGAAAGAAGATCTTGATGAATGGTCTTCACCCCAAATCCCCCTCTGTATTGTTTGCGCTGATATTTCAACCGGTTTTATGGATAGAAGACTAAAAACATGATTTTCCTTAGGCCCTATATTGATAAAATTAATACGGTGCGACAATGGGATGTGCAATTTTTCGCTCATAACTTCAAACCAAATATCCTTATAGCCCTAGATTCACAGGGTACATGAGAAAATAGTAGCTTCTTCTGTGATCAAAATGTCGACCACTTATGGTAAAATACAAGATCTTGGAGTTAGGGACATGCTACTAACGAATCAGAACCACGCCCTTTAAACTTTTGTGTATGGCAGATAGGTGATTATTCTCTTTCCTCCTTTGACGGTCATGTAGTCCATCTCCTTTGGCAATTAGATGTAGGCCGACTTTATCTGCAGCATTCCAAATGATGCTTTGGGGGGGTAGTAATCTTTTGGGCACATGTGGGTGCATATGGCCCGCTGTTAGAGGCTCGTAGCCAAGAGGGTGTGTGAGATGCTGACTTTGGTGAGCTCCAGAATGCTTGACTTCCTTTTGGTGGTAGGTGATGCTTCTAGTCCTCCTACTTGGGGACGGGGGGGGGGGCACGTACCTATAATACTCACCCAGGCCTATATTTAAAATGTTCACATCCTCAATGACCCCCTTTTTCTTCTTTCCTGCACCACACCTTATCACAAGTATTGCATAAAATTATCCACTTTTTTTACAAAGAATTTTTTTGAACACCGAGACCCCAAATTCAAAATTTTCGCAGCCTACGTGCAATTTTTAACAATAATATAAATTCATGGCACAATTTTTATAATCTTCATGCCATTTGAACTCTGGACAAGAGGCAACTTCCTATTTTAACTTTCAGGTGTTTTTTAACATCATTGGCCCCTTTCTTAAAGCTTTATACTGGATGACCCCAATTTTATGTTTCATACTTGTGTACGAATGAATTTGGGTCCATTTATCTGAAGGCACACGAGAAAGGCCCTATTTTTCACCATGCCGCGGCACATATACCGCATATCAATTCGCATAGGGAGTGCCCCCTAAATAAAGATCTCCATCCAGATTGCAGTCTGACCAAATCATCTAAATGGAAATACTGTTTTGCTGGAAAAACTGCGCATCTTTAAATAATGACATCACTTTCCACTTTATTATCAATTGCAAGGGCTACACACCTCTGCATGCGTACTGCCATGCAAACATGTTCAATAACTATCCAGAAAAATGGCAACTCTCATAAACATGCGTATAGGAGCTTTGTCAAATTTGGGCGTATACGTCCACATAAGATAAATGCAAATTAGCATGTCTTGCCCGTGTTGTCCTCCCTGTTTTCTAAAGACCTTTTTGATATGTTGTTGTGAGATCTTTTACTGTTAGTTACAGCAAGAAAACCTTCTGTCATGTTGGTCCCAGGTGTACCTAGTTTTTTCATAGATTGAGTGACTAATCTGCAGGCAAACACAGATGGTATACAGCATAAGGCTGCCCGCTATATAACAAACTAAGAAAAGAACATGGTATACAGGATAAGCCGTAATACACGCATAGACAGTTGATAATAAAATACTTTCACTTTATTAACCTACATCCGGAACTAACCTGGTAATTTTTAATTTCTGTATGTAAAAGTGCAATGCCGATATCATTATCAGGTGTCCCTAAAAATTGAAAGCTCGTATTTTTGCATTGAAGAAAAGCTTTCCGTAAAATATCGGCATCTTAAAGATATTTAGACTGAAAAGTAATTCTTTGGTACAAATTTTGCATTTAATTTTCATATTGGAGCAATACGAAAGTCAGCTTATGTTTTATTTGAAATATAAGAACAACATCCCTTGTGTTTTTCAAATTTTCAAGGGAACATTTCTGTGTTGGACATCGGATTGTTAAATCACCTTTTAACATGTTAGGTTATGCTAAATGTTTTTCTAAGTCACCTAATGAAGTTAACTTAACAAAGGAGCACGGCAAAGTTTATCACAGCACTAGTCCTTACTTTACGATGAACAATTCTGAGTATTGATACTTTTGAGCACATGTTATTTGCATTAAATTAGTGGTCTCTAAACCTTAACGATTTTTTCTGGATGGTAATTGGATATTTTTCTCTTGCGGTTAACTGGCGAATTCACAGACACATACACTGTGCATTTCCCGTTTCGGGGCGAACATTGTTTAAGTTTAGTATAATTTTTTACTCAGGATGACCTTAAGCCTTAATAGGGCTGTAACCTGCCTTAACTAAAGGTCGACAACTATACCTTCTTTTTATCCTTATGCGAGACCAATGCATTGTGTAACATTTAGGTTGACCTGGCTTGTGCTGTTATTCTTGCCATGTTTTTTTACCATATTACACTCCGATACGTGGTCATGTACAGGAACTACTGCCCAATTGAATAATAAAGGGTGTGCACACATTGACCTTTAATGATTCTTTGACCTTTGACCCAATTCTCCTAACTCCTTCTAGTTTGGCTGTAAGCCCATGAAGTTATCGTTCGTTTCAAAATGAGGATTGCAGTGGTTTGTTCGCAGCGACGTTCTTTTATCGTCATAACCTTTTCACTATAAAATTTCCGAAAAAATTTAGCGTATCTCGAGGAAAGAGTTTCGATATGCTCTCTTTCCAAATTCTCTTCTTCAATCCACGCCCAGATCCATATTATTCTCTCACTGTCCCCTCATCTCTTCGTCATATCGTCAGCTTTTTCTAACCCTAAAAACAATATTTCAACAACGGTCATTTTTGCCCCCGTTTGAGTCAACTAGGCACCGACTAAAAACTGGGTTAAAAATGTTTGACCACTTTTGTGTCAAAAACGTGTGAATGACCCTTTTGGTGGTCCATAATTTTGAACCCCCATTTTTTAGTCCGGTGTCATAGTTGACCTTGTCTTTTTTAGTGTTACACTCGCTATTTTCATCTATTGCAACCTTATTCCTGTGTTTTATTCCTCAAGGCCAGCAAATTTCGTGGGGGGGGGGGACACTGGGACTCTTCCACATATCTTCTTCAGTCAACATCCAATTCCCTTTATTCTTCATGTCTCCTCTATCCCATATGTGAAAATAACTGTTGGATGTAGTGGTTATATTGGTGACAACATATAACAATATATTTTACTAGCAATCGCCAAAAGGTACCCGTTTGTTAAGCATTGACTGTAAATTAGTAGTTACTTTCACTTTTTGTACGTCCATAAGAAAATAAAAAATGAGAATCTATCCTACTGAAATCTGGTTACCGAACCAATGGGATTCTAACAATACCAACTCCACGTGTAAAATGGTCGATACCAATAGATCAAGTCTTACACCATGAGCCGTGGTCACTCAGGGCAGATGTTTTTATTTTTTTAAACAGGTAGACTAAAAACATTAAACACAAACTAAATCCTAAAGTTATTGTTTACATGTTGGGAGCGAGGACGTTTTAGGCCTATATTTGTTTCCCCCTCAGTCAATGCTGTCAAAACATCAACTGGGAGTCATAGGGTACCCGTATGGTCCGTGGATCACATAGTCAACATTCACTCTAAGCTACGGATGTGGATTCGAATTCGCTGAGCTTCGCCAACACTTGAGATAAAGTTTGGGAGGAAACTATTTCGACTATTAACAATGCTTCTTTTAAACAATTCTTTGAACTCACTCAAGCAGTTAAATGATAGTTCTTTAATTGTTTGATTTTTAGCCATGGTTTTGGGACTAGCTTTGTCTCTCGATGGAAGATTCAGAGATCGGAATCGGACGAATCCAACTGTTATGAAGTCTTTGTCCATGTAGTACCCTTAACTGGCCATCTCCGCAGCCACAGCATGTACGTATGGATTATATAGTAGGCGTGAATCCCGGGAGTATGCTAATGTTTGGGAGAGTTACCCATGTAATCATTCAACCCATAAGGCATTTTTTAATATCATCTCCTCCTAAATATGAGAATCCTTGCACCCCTTCAATATTACCGTAACTACTAGCCCCCTGCAATCTTCTCTAGTTCCATCACTAGTTAATGTTTCCAGCTATCTGTTTCCCAATTCTAAAAAACATAGCCTAAACAAGTCCTTGGATCTCACGCTAATGACATCATCTTATGATGCAATCTTTAACTTAGAAAATCCCCGAGAAATCTCCACTGTTTATATGTTTAACCCTTAGCTTTTGACTAGATGTCTCCAATATGTGCGAACAGATTGCCTCATGCATCATCTCATTATAGCACATGGTCGTTCCCTTTTTTCTCAGTATTCTCCAATATTGCGAAATAGATTTGCTCATGCATACATCTCATTATAGCCAACTAGATGGGCATTCCGTTTGTCTCTATGTATAATAAACAATGGACCTTTTCCATGAATAGTTTCTCTAAATTACATATGAATCACATTATATTTTATCACTCACAGGGAGGATGCTATATTAACACAGTATTACAAAGATTAAAGAGACGATTGCTCGATAACAAGAAAAATATCCAATAATGGATTTATTTCCAGGTCTCGGTTCCTTGGTGGTGGAGGTGTTCGTGTGGTTAGAGAAGCCGGTGAAACACCGTCTGTTAAAACCGTGACGGGAGTAGAAATTGATCGATACGTATGCCAGAGACCACAAGCCAAAAAGACAAACAACACCGCCCTTGTTAAATAATAAATGAATGGTTATTTCTTTGTTTCTGGGATCACTCTCAATCTTCCGTAATGTGGCGTTATTGTAAACTAACACGTTTTGCCATATAAGTATTAACTAAATCATTCCTTTAAGGCGGGAGGGGGTAGGGTGCGGTCGCCCCACACAACAAAAACCCACTTTTGTTTTTCTGCTGAATTTTTTGATTAAAAGGTCCAAATTTAGGAGAATTTTAACAGAAAGTTGTATGATGTTTCCTCTTTTCTGTGTTTTTTAAAAAAAAAAAAAAAGGACAATTGGGGGGGGGGGGGGTAGGTCCCTTTAAACCAAAAAGGTCCACTTTTTTTGAAGTATTGCTCCTCCCCAAATCATCTGCGTACGGCCCTGTATCGAAATACTTCACCTCCAGTCTATTTCGCACGTTTCAAGAAGTTTCGCAATTATAGTGGAAGAATTCCAAAAATAGCTAATTTCCTTATCTTTGAAAACAATGATTTGATTTAATACCAAGGGTGCTGCGACCAAAGATCCGGTTAACATACTTTCATTTCCGAATAATAAACACTGCCCCCCGTGATCAGACTAGTTTGTGTTTTGATAAGTCTAGTTGAATCGTTTGTTTGTTTTTATTGTCTTTTTACACGTTTCCTTTCAGATGATCGGAGAACTTTGCAAACGGTACTGTTCCAACAAGTGTCCTGCCCAGTTATCCGACCCCAGGCTTAGACTTCATATAGGCGATGGTGTTGAATTCTTTACGATTGTAGCACACATCTACGTTATATTAATTTTAATTTCAGTTATCAACCTTTTTAGTCGTCGTTTTACTATATTACTGTATTTACCAAAACAATAGAATTACCAATCGTCCATAAGCTACTTATAATTTTCCTCACGTTTTCAATGGCGTCCATTACTTTTTCTTTTCTTCCAAACTACCAATACATCTCTGCTCATATGCTTACAAGTATTTACTATCCTGACAGTTAGAAGAAGGTTTGCCAAGTCTTGAAAAAACCCACGATACTATTATAGCTAAATACCTTTCATCGAGTAATACAAGGAATTGTTTTCCAAAAAATATAATTGAAGACTAAAACGACGTGAGCTGTGAGGAAAGTATCTGTTCACACACATAATATCCTATCCGCAAGATTTATTATGGGAATACAGCCAAGTTTTGGAAAAAAAGATTTGATGACGTCCTGCATTGATTGGTTTATTACTTTGCTTCGGGGGACCCCTTCAGGTAAAATGAACGTCCGTAAATCCCTACATTGGAAAAACAACCGATTATCGTCATCATACGTCGGTTTGTGAATCTGTAGGGAAAGGTAAATTTTGTACTGTTTAGACAATAATATACGGTTCATTTTGGAAAAAAATCCTAGCACTTTGTGGCATAGTGTCATCGTAAACAGACCTGATTTTAACATAGTCGGATTTATACATATCGGTCGCCCCCGAATAGCACACTGATATCTGATACCTGACAAGTGACCTGTACCGGACACGTGACACCAAACTAGTCATCTCGTTACCGTTTTAACTAACAATACGGCAAAGCAGCAGGCATTCTGTATCTCTGTTTTCACAGCGAATCGAGCAAGATGTGAACTATACATGTGGTTCTGTACTGTGAGGGTAGGACACGATCTGCTCGATTTTGGCATTAGGAATTTCCAAACAGTAATTTGTGAAATCTTCTACAATGCATTTAATATGGCATTCTCGGTCCCTGTGAACATTAAAATTCATCCTTAAACCTTTGTTCAAAGATCTTAGTAAATATCATGATAACTTAAGAAAAAAATATGATCACATCATCATAGCTTCTTTAAATTACCTGTGCATAACTCAAAACTCCAGAAACTAACCTGCAAAAAAGTAATCTCTATCAACATAATACCCTTGAACATACGGGCCATGGCTACAGAGCTATGCGCTCCTGTAGCCATGCGCACCGAGACACTCTAATATTCAAAACAGCCCTATTATAATTATTATATACACCCCAAAACATTGCACCCTGGATATTCTACTTTCCTACTGGGATCAACTGGATTTCAACTGGCTCCAGTTGAAACCAGTTTCATCCCTGGATCAACATTAATTGTGGACCTAGAAGGCAAGTATAATTCCTTCAGTAGAGCAGCGTGCAAGCGTCAATGTCCTTCTTTTTAATTTCACAATCCTCTTAAGAGAATAGAGGGTTCCCATCCCCAAGGAATTTCATGTACGCTGGATTACTAGTCCTTTCTTGTGCGTGTACCATGTAGAGTCCTGATGCATTTGGGCGCATTTACAATTACAATATTGACATTGTGTGCGTACTATGGGGTTGTAGGCTAAGTATATGCTTTATGCCTTTGAGGTGCAATGATTTGTAGCATGCTCATACGTGACTTCGAACCGAGTCGCTAAGTGTTCCATGGGTAATGCGCTTTTAGATGTGGCTCAGAGAAATCGCCTAGGACCCGACCACTATCAGCCCCACAGATTCACCAATCTGGTTTTGCGATTCTATCAATGCACTACTTTGCGGTTGTCCTATATTTATCTAGACGAAGCGAGTGGAATAATCCTGGACCGCTTTGTTAAATTTGAAAGGACCCAACACAGACATATTGTGTCGGGCATTTCATTCGCACATCTTCACAAAGAAGTTGCTATGCACTTGCACGTTGGGTCTCCTACTTCACTCTCCAACAAAAGGTGCTCGCTCCCGTAGTAATCGTTATTTACCGGAAAGGCCTCAAGGCCTTGTCTACCTTAAGCGGGCTATATTGAAACGATAATCATCCCACGAAACATGTCGTTCTGCCGAAATCTAAACAGAGTTTTAATAGTCGTAGTAAGAGCACAGAATTAATGGAATAAGCAACTCTGACGCTGCTGCTGCTGTCATGGAGTTCGTATTCTTTTGGATATTTTTAGTTTATTAGTCCTGTTGTTGTCTTCAAAACCTGAAAATTATAGTAACTCCTTACGAATCTTCTGGCAGCCTGCATGGGAAGGATTTTCTGGCAAAAGGTGGCGAATTACTTTACTACTCCGACCACATGGAATAGTAGCTCACATAGGTGGTTATGATCGGTTGAATATTATTTAGCGGTTCACGAATAGATTTTTGGTATAAACGACTGTTTATACCCGAGGGTTTCTTCAACCGGAACAATACTTCGCAAACAAGAACTAAATATCAAATAGCCCTCAAATTGCATGATTTCGGACGCCTCTTTTGGGTAGCGTTCCTCCGTGTAATATTGAATGAGCCTAGTCTGGTGTGAAGACTTCATTGAGGGATTATATGCCTGACTGAATAAAGCGCTATAATTTCTCATTGAAGTCTTGACATTAGGCTAGTTCTATGCAATATTGTCACGAGGTATAAGTACGTTAGTGTCAATAGACCTAACGGGGAATTCCCTTTAGCTCTATTCACTGCGCGCTCGACTTGAGACCGAGAGGTCCCGGGTTCGAATCCCGGTCTCGGCAGGACCGAGAAATAGTCGCTGGTATATCTCGGTGAGGAAATAGTTAAGGGATGTGTGTCAATCTACCATCGGCTTGGGCGGTCCGTGACAATATTACACAAATTCTATGGAATAACCTCTTTTAGGGTTTGTCACACTTTTATAAATGGCCACGTGACTCGTCTTGGACAAAGGCGTGCGCCGTCACATGCAATGAAAACATGATCATATTATAAGGTACTATATCTTTCTATTTTTTAACTATTAATATTTCGCTTTACTCGTCAGTGTCTTTAAATTAATACATTAAGGCCAAAGTTACCCCTGACCCAGGATGAGTACTGGTAACAGATCTGGGATGATCCTACTCATTTGGAAAGAATCTGCCACTTTATCATGCACAAGAATGACTATTCTGTTGCACGGGACCAGAGTGTCCCACTTTTACAGAGTGTCCCAAACAAAACTTTACCCTAAAAGCGCCCTCAATTTCAGGTCTTTAATAAACATTTATGCAAATTATACACATTTAAAGACTATTTTATTAACTTTTATACAGCAAACCCCATTGAATTCGGGTTCCAAAAAATGAGTTGTCTCTTATTTATAATGTAATCTGTGTTATGTTTTCCTGTAACACGAACAGGCTGTGAAACAAAAAGCAAATGCAAGAAAAACAAAGGCATATCCCTTAAAAAACATGAAAGGCATATCCGTTGAAAACACGTTTCTTTCTAGAACAAATGAATAGAAAAATCAAAACATGTCCTCTAAAATGTCTAAGATGCAAGCGCCAAAGAAGCAATTGTTATATGGCCTCCATTTTCTGATTAAACTTTTAAAAATATTATTTTCTCAATTTTATTTGAGAAAAGATTTCTCACAGGAAAAGCACTTTGTTTACTATAAGAGAGAGAAAGGGGAATACCCCTAGTTTGTTTTGCTAAGTGCACCTGTTTAGATTGCACAATAGGGGAAGTGGGGAATTCCCCAAGGATGCTAAACTTAGAAATTTGTTTATGTTTTGAGATCAAAACATTGTAAGATCAGGGAATTTCCCCATAGAGTTATATATGGAAAGTGATGTGATTCAGGTTATGTTTATGCATGATGCTGTTGTAATGTTTATTTTTAGACTGGGATCTTTGTGAAGTCAGTATATATAGGGGATTTGAGCTAAGTCTCTCCGTCACAGTTGCAATCAGCTATACAGTATGGAAATGTCTAGTTTTTTATCTACATATAGCTAATATTGGTATATCATGCTCACAACAGTTCCAGGTTTTTATATTTTAATTCCCATGTGAGCAGAGTGCCTGTAATTTCTACTGTCGTCTTTGAAGCCGAAAGTGCTGGGAATCAAAATAGGATTCCAATTGTTGGACAGATTGAAATCGTGGTGATTATCTTTGGACCTGATATACGGTGGAACTTTATTGTCGTCGAGGGACTTAATTAACCTTGTCGTCTTGAACTGCTGGACAAAATTTACCTTCAGGCACTAGAAGATTTCCAACTGAATATATTCCCTGAGGATTTATGGATTGTGACTTTGCATCTGTCATTTGGACGTCTTCGCTGTGAGGAATATCAATCGTTGGACTGCACCTTCTTGTGGGACATTACTGGATTCTTGAGGACAATAAGTAATCAGTTATATCAATTGTTGTATATTGTTTAAAATTTGAATATTGTAATGTTTTTTGGCATACCAACATCTTGAAAACCTACAAATCATTTAAAAAATCTGTTTATTTATATATATTGATCATTTGTGCACAATGCTCATTTAATTGTGTTTGAAAGGTATTTCTGACCTAGACGTCTACGAGACTCATACACAATAGAAACCTTTACATATTAACAAATATCAAAACACATGTTAATGTGTGCAAAAACCAATTCTGTCCGGGCTACACGTAAAACAAAACGATTTCATTCGATTAAAACAAACCCGTCATTGGGACCCGAATTCAATGGGATTTTGCTGGGGTTTTGAAAAAAAATATACGTACTTTTTTTTAATATGTATAAATATTTTGCATAAATGTTATAAAAGACCTGAATTGGGGGAGTGAGAAAATGTACTGTTTCCCATTCCAACGAGCCGGTATGGCGAGTGGAAAAGGACATACATCTTTCACTGAGTGCTGATATTTCTACCGTCAACCGAATTTGAGGCCAGTTAATATTGTTTATATCCTAATACATAAAAAATTCGTAACTTAAAACGGCAACATTTTGAGTTTTTCCGTTATAACTGAAACATTGGTTAGGTTCACCTATAACACAAATCGGCGAGTCCGAGGTTGGCGCATGCGTATTTGGCAATAAAAACGGGTAATAAACCGCACCATGCTCAAATCAGTACAATCATTATATAATGCAAAATATAAATGTCTGGTGCTTAATAACGAATCCTAAGAGGGGAGAGTAACCACTCCCTTATTCGTAAACAGTGTGGAAAAAAAAACACACGGGAAAAATAGCTTGGTAAAGACAAGGGGTTACTCATGATCGGAGACATGCGGCAATTATATCCCTGAACGTCCCTTAACTGCCATTTAACTGCACTTTTGAAAAAAAAATCACGGAGCGGACCTTGCTAGGATTAGGGGGAAATTGCCCCTAGATCTAACAAGAAAAATACCGCTACCTCTTTTTGGGATGATCGTCGATTTTCCTCTTGGGCGTAGGGATATACGAACAAGTAATGGAACAATCATAATTCTGGGGATTCTAATCAATCGTATTAATCGTGTTTAATCGCATTTGTTTCAGTCCAGGAATATCTTTTATAATCTGAAGTGATGTGAAGAAGTCCATAGAAACATGTCGAGATGTATTTCCAAGTATCGCATATGCTCACGCATCTGTACCATGCTTATCTTGGTGGACAAGGCTACCTGCTTTATTCTCCTAAACGTGTAAGAGACCCTTTATTTTACGTCCATCATGTTGTTAGGTCAACGAGAGGTGAATTAAGGTATGAACTATAAACGTTTCCATAATAAGTTGAACATCTAATGACCTTTGACCTAGGTGGAACATTTTCCCTACCATGGCATGCATGTGTCTATGGTTGCCCTGAAGTTTGGTATAAAATTGGATCCTTTAAGTCCAATACCCAAATATAGATTTTTCAACTCATAGCGAGGAACAATAAACTTTGGGTATGGCGACACCGTCACCTCTTCAAATAACGATTTATGCCGATCTGATGTTTTATAGAGATCCAGTTTGTTAATTATCTCCGTCGTCGTGTCGGCGTCAACAACAAAATGTTTCAACTTCAAGATTCCGCGAGTTGATCTTTGGCCTACCAAAGACTCGAAGTAAAACAGTTATCAGTTATGTACCATGCCATGCCATATGCCACGGTACTGACAATGGATCAAGCGATTACCTATTTATGCTTTAACTGACCTGAAAATCTGTACAAAGGCGCGGCGGTACTCTCCGGGGGGCACTATCCACACCTTTAAATCAATCCATTTATTGTTGAAAATCTACTTCCACCAGAGAAGAATAGCCATCTCGCAAGGTAAAACAAACAAAACGCGTCATTGACATGACGATGCAAAATTGAATGACAAATGACCGGAATCATGGTGCACACGCTACAATACTTCCGTGTTAAGTATTACCCTGAAATCCGGCCGGCACGCGGCATTATGCCGTGGTATCGACGAAATGGCGGGCCAACACGTAATGAATACAAAATACCAAGACGGTTTACCTAGGGGGTTCAGTTGGAGCATGCGCTTAATACTGTCGCGTTACCAGGGTGCACAGACATAAACTGCATTAGGAATGCGTTCTGTTTAAAATTCAATGAAAGTTAAGGGGGATTGTCCAAGTGTTGAAGTATTTGGACACCTAAGTTTGCGAGAGAGCGTAGATTATTGAAAGTGTTGTTTGATTTGTATTTATGAATGTGTTATTTTTATTTGATATTAATAGAGACGGGAGATTCTCAAACATAATAAATGGAGACGATTGGAGTTAAGGTGTTCACGCACGAGCACTTGGAAAAGGTACACACACACCGAACATTACCAGCGTGTCCACACCCGGCACAATTACTGACGCACATAGAACTTTTTGATAGTAATGTGCCTTCCGGCAATCCTTTGAAGGTGACCCAAAAATCTAACGTACATTCTGTAGGAGTTTACTGGCTATGCTATCAACACAGTGAAAAGTTGCAACCTTATGAATAAGTTCTTTCCGGAATGCATCACAAAATAGACACCGTTATACGATACTAAGAATGTGCGACTTTCACACTTCTTTTCTAGGTTTGCTCTGAATTGGAGAATAAATTACACTTTAACCCGTTTTTCCTTCCATTTGAACTTTCAGCATTTTTGATTTCAAGGAACCTGCACGAGATTTAGCAGAGGATGAATTAATAAATTGGGCTTGCAGTATTACAATAGCGACTCTGCACCGCGCGGTATTTGCTGTACCAGAGTATGTCAGGAAGGTAAGTAGCACGGTGATCGGAATGTATCGTTGTGATATCATGACGTAACCGAATAAACTGCCTAAAAATTAAAAATGAATGTCAGTTAACGAATATCGATATATTGATAACAAAGCTTTGGGGACCTACTATAGTAGATTTTAAAATAATTAGACCTCCAGTCAACAAGTTTTTTAGGTCCTGCCATTTCCTCGTGAGAGGTAAGAGCATTTATTTTAATGGCCACAGTAAACACGTTTATGTTACACCCACAATAATAGTAATGTTGCTAGTAATAAACGTTGACCTAAAATACATTATTCACACTAGTCTTGAAGTTTCATTTGAAGTATCAGGATGAAAATACAGCCAATTATTTTTTCATTAAACTTTGTTATTAAAAAAAAAAAAAATCCTTTGGACACTGCAAACTAATGCATTCTTTTTTCAATGCACCACATAACACAACTAAGTTTTATTTGGCATCCAAAAAAGGGCCAACCTTGTATTAGCGCAAAAGGAGATTTGACCTCCCAGCCAACCATGGCATAAGCCTTTCTATCATTAACAGAAGAACTAACAGACCATGCACAGTGGGCCAGGTGGTGTCAATAATTCAAAAAACGACCCCTTCAAAATGTCAATTTTATGTTTCCAATACCCAGTAAACAGCCAGAGATTAGTTAATCTGAAATGTTTTGACTCTATGGAATCCAGGGGGAACCCCACACACATAACTGAAGTCACGGAAACACATTTTCAGGTAAATTTTTCAGTAAATTTCAGGTACTTTTTTTCCCCAAATGCGGTAAAAGTAGGCAGATTTCCAATTTGTCTTATCAATCACAGCCGTTCTAGATGAACTCTGGCAACTCTCTTGTCGTTTTATATCTTTATAATTGCCCTTTTTATCCATACAACATGTCTCGAAACTATTTCGTATCTTTTTTTTCTTGGAATTGCAGGCATCTATAGTCAAGAGTCGAATTTGATCACTTATTCGCAATTCGGTTATAAAAATGACTATAATACCTTTTTTTGCCTATAATTGCCACCTTCTCACCAACCATTTAAGTTCAGCCCGTAGTATGTGAAATGATACAACAAAATTTGGCTGCCACCAGCCGCCTTCCAGGGATCTAGAGGGTCGTTTCTACGCCCTCATGAAGAAAAATCTGCTCGTGGCGCGCGATGGGCACATATAGTGCAGCGCATGCTCCCATAAGGCTCTAACAAGCCATGATTGGTATTATATGCCACAAGGTGTTCACAAGGTTCTGTGGCATGGGCATCAAGTCGTCAGGTCCATGGAGCTGCCCATTGGCATGCGAAGTGAAGAGGCACAAGAGGCCTCTAACAAGAAGAAGAACTTCCGAGGTTTTCTTCACTAGGAATCTTCCCGAATGAAATACTAACGAGTATCTCAGGCGGAACCTAATGGCTCATCTGATCCTACATTGCATCCTTGATAAGGTTTCATGTCAAAGAAAACAAGGAAAGCTGGCTTCCTGCCGACAGCAAGGGCCATGCTCAAAGAAAGCTAACTCTCAATCATCCTAAATATTGCTATGCGTATTTATTACTCGTATTGAATACTCCTATCGTATGTATTTATTTATTACTTATCTCACATTTTCCATGTATCTTATTATTATTATCATTAATATTATTATTTTTAAATCATATTTTCAATACAGGTGTCTAAATAAAAGTGCTCCAAAAAGGTCTGTTTTGGAATCATTTTTTTTTTCCATCGCGATAGCATAATTTGCCAATCCGGAAATATGCAACCATTTTCCGCAAGATCGAAATCCAGTTGTGTCCTTTTCTACATGTATTATGGAGGTGGTAATGTATGAGGAAGAGAATAGTAAACATGAACAGAACTTCAGTCTCTCATTCATTCTTAAACTATATGGAACTTCATTTTTTCAAGGCACAAGAAAGACTTTTTAATCTTCCTTCCAGTATCAAATGTCGATGTTAAAATTACGCGATTTTACAGACATTTATACACATCATCGGATTTTTTGTTCATTACATTCTGTTTCGTGCAAGTGATGCCGCCACGACGTTTTCAATTATTCAAATCCACTATGGAAAGAGTGGTACCTCATTAATATTTATGACTTAGATAGCATTAGCTAGAGATATTTTTTGAATTTTTGATATTGAATTATCAAATATTTTATCAAGAGGAAAATTTTGTTTGCGAGCCTGTGGTCCTTTTAACCACCTGCAAGTAATTAGCCTGAAGAATATCATTTCGTTATTGTCTTAAACGGCTTCAGTTCAACCATTTTGCACCCGATCTGAAAGCTGTTTCTGTTTTTAAAAGCTAATGACTTCAGTTTATAAATTTTTTCAAAATATTTACCATATATGTAATTAAGGTTCAAAATGAGGGCGCTTTGGTGGTTGTTTTTGATTTTTTTTTGGACACACCGCCTAGATAAAACGGTTAATCGGACAGCATAATAGCACCAGATTATGATTCAGCATCACAAAAAAACCCTATAAAAAATCAGAAATTAAAAAAAAAAAAAAAATAAAAATGTTATTAATTATTGACCATATCAGAGGTTTGGGTTTTTATGGACACCCTGTATGGATAAACGGTTAATCTGACAGCATCATAGCAGTTCCAAATTCGGATTCAGCATTCACAAAAAACCCATAGGTTAACAAATTTATGGCCCAACTCTCAACGTAGCTTATGTATCAATTTAGTGACCGAAATCGGAATCTGGCCCACTGTGCATTGTAGAACTGAATCCATCAGTTTCCAGTAAGCCGATTCTGCACAATAACTTTGACCATGGACACAATCGGTTTGTAATGGCAACAAATTGCCTAGTCTCCGCATGGCCGGGGATTGAACCCCATATCAATATCACCCCATGGAATATGCAAGAAGTCCATTTAATTTGAATCTACTATAGATGACGAGCCTGTGAAAGGTTACTGCGATACATTCACTTCAATTATAAAGAGAATGACTCCAAACATTACGTTCTCTAATCACAACCTGGGTTATCCGTGTGTATATGTCCCATTGACAAAATCCTGTAGTTATCACACACTCAACATCACCTTAAGCAAAACGAAGACATGACCAACGATGCATTCTTTAAAGTATTTGATTGAACTACAGCGCACGTTGTGTCCCACAATGAGCATTGACACTCGACAACATGTCAAAGGTTGTGAGCTCGATGCACTATTATGCTTTCAGAGTTATTTTTCTCAATAAAGACACTGAGTAAGGAAATATGACACTATAGAATTTATAAAAAGTCTATTATGATATAAAAAATGCAAATGGGAGTATAGGGTTTGGAGAGGCTTGGGCGGATAGCCATCAGAGTTAAATAACCCTCACGAAGAGGGCAGGTATTGAAGAATTGAGGGCAGTGTTGGGGAAAGCATTCTTGCGGAATAAAGTGAAATGTGACATTAGGTTTATTTATTCATTTCAATAGCCATTTAAAGGGTTAAAAAAGGACAGGGATTGGAGAATGGCGGGAAAGTATGAGTACAACATTCTTACGGAATTAAATGCAACGTGTTATTAGGTTTATTTTGTTATACAAAAACGGGAGCGCTTGTTACTCCAGGATCAACGTTTTCCGACACATATACCACCATAATATGGAAAAGCTGTGGATGGAAAACCTGCAGAGGTCGGTAGCGCCCCGACCCCGAAAATGAAAGTGCTCCTGCACAGCGCTCCTTAAAAATATTTATACAAGTCAGCCTCCGTCAGAAAATTGATCATCCGAGGAGGCTTGATATTGTGAAATAATGTTTTCATGTGTAGGACATTATAATATTTCTTGCGTATATGAGCAAAGTCATTAATCAATCAGAATGTGTTTTATAATAGAGCACAATTACAAGGGATACACTGATAGGTCATGAGCCCATAACCGAAACCCTGCATCCCCCCGGGGATTTTTGGAGACCACTATTTTTGGAAAGCTTATACATATAGCTATCAAAATCAGGTTGTCTGCAAAAATCCCCATCTTGGGTTAAAGAGTGAGGGCGCTTTTTTTCAAAATGGCGGCCATAATTCACTTAATGCCCTTTTTTGACATATATCTTAATTTTTGATCCAAATTCATGCACTCAAAACACACGAAGGAATAGTTGAACACTTTTCGGCATGCTTAACCTGCCTCTAGAGGGCGTCATATTTCAAAATGGCCACCAAAACAATGAAACACCGTGTATTTACACACTTAATGCCTCTTTCAAGGCAAAATGCCGGTGTCACCTAATTATATACTTTGTCATGCACCTGTGGATTAGTTTGAGGTAAAGTAAACACTTAAAAATGAAGTAGTTAGCCTTTCAAGTGTATATATAGAGGGCGCTTTATGTATAAATGGTCTATGACTTACTATACACTAAACCACAACCACAGCCTCCTTAATCCCTGATCACCTTGAAACCGCATAACCATGGTTTCTTGAGTCTTGATGTGTTGACGGATGGTTACTAAGTGAGCAACAAGCTTCTTACTACGCCTGCTTGCGAGAGCTTTAGGCAAGGAGTGTACGCGTAGCGACGCAACCAAACGCGTCCACATACGTTGTTGTTGTTAAGTAATTACTAACAGACTAACGTACTTCAACCAGGGATCCTAAATAAATCGGGACAGGACACTCCATCAACAAAGTGGAGGCATACTGCATGAAATATGTTACTTATGGATCGCCGGTCCTCAAGTGGCGCTGTGCCGCTACGCATTCCCGATTACGTCATACTGCATAAATAATTAGGTGACTTATCGAAAATTGTGGCGCTATTACTACGCCTGTGAATCGTCTATGGGCATTTGTACACAGTGTCATCCGCCTGCTTCAACACACAGGTGCTTGGTTGTGGTCTATGTGGGCTCAGGGATGGAATGCCCCAGGGGAGCTCATGCCTCTCCTGTTCGGCATCTGTGCCGGCCACCGGCCTGAGAGTGCAGGAGCCTGTCGTCTTGTCTGGAAAGACAATCTTGGAATTGGCGCACAGGATGCAGATGTCAAAGGGAGAATCAAAGGGCCTTTAGATGGGCTCTCTCCTTATTGTGAGGAAAACCAACAGCGCGCAAGTCCATCCGGGGCACAGGTGTATGCTTTCCGTCTGCGTGGCCGTGCCAGGTGTCACCTTTGAGTGACCTGGTCTGGAGCGCTCCTGGAGCACTGTGATAGTCATGTTTACTTAGGAGTCACCTTGGACTGCACTCTCTTATAAGACCAACATCGGAAGCAGTGGCGTAGCTAAGGAGGGGCAAGGGGAGGGGGCACATGCCCCGGACACCACCTCAGGGGGCACTGAAATGATGTTTCAGAAAATAAAAAGGAAAAAAATGCCCTAGTTGTGATTTTTGTTGTTATTATCACAGGCAGTATAGTTCATCTGCTTCAAGATAGTGAGATAACTGAGATCTCTCCGAAGGCACTCAAACATACTAAAAAAAATGACCACCCGCCAGTGGTAGTATAGTTCATCTGCTTCAAGATAATGAAATAACTGAGATCTCTCCGAAGGCACTCAAACATGTTATTTAA
This sequence comes from Ophioderma brevispina, assembly GCA_023653785.1. Taxonomy (NCBI): domain Eukaryota; kingdom Metazoa; phylum Echinodermata; class Ophiuroidea; order Amphilepidida; family Ophiodermatidae; genus Ophioderma; species Ophioderma brevispina. The sequence goes on along the minus strand of JAMKCH010000928.1, from coordinate 43,452 downwards.
CTCAAGAGCTTCCACAGGCTCCGAACCCTGGACCCCGCCAGGGGCAGTATAGTTCATCTGCTTCAAGATTGTAAGATAACTGAGAGCTCTCCGGATGCGCTGAAACATGCTAAAACCCAAGAGCTTCTGGGCTCCGCCCCTGGACCCCCCCTCAACGTTCAGCATAGTTCATATGCTTCAAGATAAGGACATAACCCCTCTCCGAAAGCACTCGAACATGTTAAACTCAAGAGCTTCCGGGGTCTCTGCCCCTGAACCCCCGCAAGGGGGTTTTCCCCATTACCCTGTATGCCCACATGCCCTGAGATCGACGGAACTTGCCCTGTGCTGCTCATGTGTGGAGTATGCTTACCCTGTATGGGAGGGGTCAATCCAGAAGCTTGACCCGTCGTTGGATGCCTCCTGCCTGCTTGTCGTTGGGTGTCTTTGGCCAGCTCCAGCGGACAACTTATACATGCAACAGCGTAGCGTGCATGAGCATAGCTGCCAAGTATCTGGTATGGAGCGCCCTGTGTTTGGACAGAGGCCGGCTGCTGACCGCCTTAGGTCCGGGGTAGTTTCTTAGGCAAGTCCGGTCCTTTGAAATAGTCTCTAAGGAGTTTGGGGGAGTTGCCTTGTGGAAAGAAAGACTTGCTGACAACCAAGTGGCATCTATTGGTATTGATGTCTTCTCGTGGGCTGAGTGGGGTGTCTCAGCTGATTGAGATCCAGAATCGGCCGATCAAAGGTTTCCTTGCAGAAGTGAGTCTACCTGGAAGTAGATCAGGACACTGGAGCATCTCTTGGTCTGCCCAATATTGGTGCAACAATGCACAGACAAGGACCTTGCAGAATTCAGTGAAGCAGCCAGACATTGTACCAACCTCTGGCTAGATCACATTTGAGAACCACTGTGTTTGGATATAAGAAGAATTTCCAATTTTAATAATCATTGGTATTGTTTAATTGGCGATCTTTTACGCAATGCTCTTTCCTTGGTATACGAGCTTAAATGCAGCTCCTTTTGATTAAAAAATTGATCTTCTCTTTCCTCCTCCTCTTCTTGAGTCATGTCTTAATTGTCTTCTTCTGTATCAGATTATTCTTTCTCTATTATTATGTCAGACAACTCTTGTGGCATCAACTCTCCTGATGGCCACTTGTATCTAGTGCACCATCATTTAACTTCCAACCATGATCATCTGGTGGAGGAATTTTTGGCTCTGCCACATCTGCCTGGTACCAAATCAGGGCGTGATAATTGGCTCTCTGGATGTGCATCCTCAACAAATCTCTCATACGAGTGCTCTGGCACATCAGTCGATCTTCCAAGGCTTATCAAGGCATCGATATACTTGTCACGTTTTCACTTAACCCTCGTCTACCCGAGTCATTTTTGTCACGAACTCCCGACCCCACCTGTGATTTTCGTTACTGAACATCCTATTCCTGTAAATTTGGTACCACAGGGTAGCTTAGAGTTTCTTCTTTCCATTGGTATCAAAATAAGTGCCAACATCCCCATTATTACGTCACTATGATGTCATATGTTGAGGAAAAGTATGAAAATACATGTTCTGAAGGGTGGAAAATTGATATTTCGCAATTTTAGCGACTCAAAAACATTATTATAGCACTAAAATGCTCTCATTTTATAAAAATAGTCATTTTCCATCAAGTAGAGCCAAAAACCGCATGAAAATTGGATATTCCTAACATTTTTTGGCGAAAAGTTGAATTTTCCCCTATGTGTGTCTATGGAAATTGACAATTTTGCTAACATGCCAACTTTATGACGTCATTGTGACGTAATGCTAGGAATGTTGGTACTCATTTGGTATCAATGGAAAGACAAGGACCATAGCTATCCATTGGTACCAAAATCAAGTGCCTGTGATGTTTCTGTGTTGTGCTAGGCATGTTGGTACTTCTTTCCCAAAGGGGGGTAGTTGCATTTTGGCAGCCATTTTGAAAAAGCGCCCTCACCGTTTAACCCAGGGTGGGGATTTTTGCAGACAACCTGAATTCAATTGCTTATGGTTTAAGCTTCACAAAAAAAAAAAAAAAAAAAAAAAAAAAAAGGGGGGGGGGGGGGGGGTACAGGGGGTCATGGTAGCCCGTAGTCTATGAAGAATTGGTGCATTTCTAAGTAAATATCCATGAGTCAAATAATCCAGTCAAAATAGGACTTGAGTAATTTCTGAGAGGTTTCTAATGAACATACTAAAAGTTGCTCAATGTTGCCCTTGTGCGTTTGAGATATGGAAGGGCGGGGTAAAATAACAGGTATCAAATTTGTAAATGTTTCATACAGGGTTAAAAGGCGTATCCACATGTTCATCTGGTCCTAAGTACAAGTATTTGTGTTATTTTTTATTCAATTCATTGATTTAAAAAAATGTTTTGCGCTTTATTTTCTAGGAATTTCAGATCACCATGGCAGTTCAGAAGGAACTAGTAAGAGGATACTGGAAATGGACCTAATAATTGACCTTTCTAAGGCCATTTACAACAATCAGTGGTCGGTTGCGGTAGATTTGTTTCAGTAAGCTTATGAAACTCGGTGGATATGGTGATTAAAGTCATGTTATAAGCCGTTTCTTTTGTCATTTAAATGAAAAAAGTACTGCTAGAATTAAATATATTGATATAAACATAATCGAGTGATTCAAGGCACCGACAAGATCGTTTTTTTTGGGGGGGTCAAAATGCCCCTGTCATTTTTCACATGTTACCGTGGAGTTTGGATACTCACACCACCGCAATACAAAAACATGCAAAGAATGTGAAGTATAGTAAAATTCATTAAATCAATTCAGTGAAGTAGATTTCTGATAATATTACAGGTGTCATATAATACAGTGTCCGTGTGACTGAGTGTCCTACCACCAATCTGTCTATTGTCTTCTCCATTGAGTGCTGTATGCATCATTTGTTTCAGCACTGTACCCAAATGGCCTCGTCTACAAGGTCACGGTTTATTCCGTACATGTTGCTATGGTAGCTAGGACACTCTCTCATGGGGGACACTCAGTTTCTTTACAACGGCATTCATTAAGTTGTGTGAAAATAGAGAGTGCAAAAGCAGTGTCTAATAGAACATGGAAGAAAGAGATAAGAAGGAACCACATCGACTTCCACAATCCGATTTAATCTGTTTATCCATTCACCCGCACAAAAAGAAGGGATTCAAAAACCACCCTTTGATCACAATCCCATGCCGCAATCGATGATAGGCGAGCAATCATTATTGTCGAATATTTTGAAAACTCTATGTCCGAACACGTAAAAGTGTAAAAGTATATCGCATATTACAACATGTTCCGGCGGTCTCCGGTGTGTATTTGTTGTTGTTTTCGTTATATAAAAAAATAAATAAAGTGTAAAAAATAAAGGATGAGAGTTTGACTAAATTTGAAAGTTGGACCCGGGGAGCGTCTTGGATTTTCGTTGGGCACCCATGCTCGTTCCAGGGGTTCTGAAAGTGACCTCTAACGGGACCAATTTTCAGTTAAAATATACCGGCCCCTAATTGGACCAGCTTTGGTGAAATTATACTAGTTTTCAGTGAAAATATACACCTAACGGTACAGCAGTAATATGACATCCTTACTGTGCTTTTTTAAATATATTTTCCACTAGTATTATCCCAGTTATATACTCTCTTTTGAAATTACACTTATAATATATTATAAACATCTTTACTTGTATGCAAAATATTTTTGATTAATATTGTAACAATTAATTTTTCATTGTAATGCATTATTTACATAATTATTTATCATATTGTTTTTGCTGTAGGCCTATTCTATGATGAACAAATAAAGATTGATTGAAGATTGAAGGTAATTTGCAGTGAGATTATACCCCTTGCGGGACCTGTTCTCAATACATGAAAAAAGATACACATATAAAATAGCCAACATACAAGAAAATGACACTTGTCCTACTGCAAGAAAAAATACCACACTTAGGATTATTTTGCTGATATGTTTAGGTTAATTTTTCCTATTTATATCATTGAACCAGTCACAATCACAACTTAATTTGTACCCCCAGTGGGACTAGAACTTGATTAATTTGAATTTGATACCCCTAGCGGTAGTCCCGAATTTGCAGCTAGTCCCTCTTTTTTTCGGAACGAGCATGGGTTCCCGAGCAAAATCTAAGAACCCCCCGGGCGTGTTGATCGGTTTCCATGGATGCGGCCATATGTTTGAGTATTTACTTTGCAGCATTCATCGCGTGCTGATTCGCTGATTCCCGATGACCCGGAATCTTTTCGCAATGAAGAAACAACCATGAACTGAGAATTTTCTCGAGCCAGAAAATCTGAATAGGATTATCCTCGGAAGGGCCACTTGAGAGAATATGAATAACAATTGCAATTATGGGGCGGCAGATAGATCGTTCAAACGTCAAGTGGGTCGTTATGGTTCCTTCTTATCTCTTTCTTCCATGAATAGAACAAGAAGAGAAATGTAATGAAGGTAATGATATGTATGTTTATGAATGAAAGAAACAAAAATTACAACAAGGAGGGGAATGCTTATTGATGCATATTTTGTATTATATAAATCAATGAATCCAATCTAAATGTTTTAAATGTAACCAAGAGATGTTGTATTATTTCAGCCAATATCATGCAACCTAAACTTTTTTGATGCGTTCTTATGTGGGACTTTAATTGATAAAACAGCTTAAATTATTTCAAATATTATATAGAGGCTCGGAGAACTGGCGTTTATACACGGTCCCGGTGTAGAAGTAATTATAGTCCGGCGTACCCACAGTCCGGTAAGGAATAGGGCACTCAATTTAGTTGACTCTTTACGCAACATTAGTTTCACGCTTTATTCCGTTATTGTCTATGGAGCCCGGACTGGCTCCCGCCGGACTATAGTTACTTTCACAACGGTCCTCTCGCTTACTTGGCTTGAGAACTACCATGGACCACAGAGGAGTGTGTTTACGTGGCTACTGAAGAAACTCGTTTCTTCAGTGCATTTCCGTCTTTTTTGCTAATGCATTCGTCTTTTTTTTCAAGGTTTCAAGCGGCGGTCCGTAATTATATTATATTTCTAGAAGGGGTGTGGGCCTATATGCATGATTCTAGGCAGAACCTAATGACGAAGCGAAACTCAAGTTCAATGCAACGCGAGATCAAGACCTACTGTGTAAAATTAATAATTGGTTGACCAAATGGGGCATATTTTCGCTCATAACATCAAACCAAACATCCTTTAGCCCTAAGATTGCACAGGGTAAATGAGAAAAATAGCAGCTTTCTTTTGATATCAAATTTTGACCACTTCCGGTAAAATATGGGGTCCCTGGGACACGAGGCTATTATCGATCGGACCATGGACATTTGAGGCGACATATTAACGCTTGTTGATGTTATGGCAATTATTAAATTTGATGATACAATCTTAATGAATTTGACGGTAACCAAAAGATGTTGATTATCAGCCATGTGGGCAAACCTGATATTTATTATGATGTATCTTATGTTAAATTTAGAACCAATGTCCTGACTTGCATATAACCAAGAGAACCTAGCCTTTTCGAAGCGACCAAATGTATATGATTGTATTTTAAAATATTAAATTGATGAATGCCACCTGAAGATTTAAAGGTGTCCGAGAGATGCTTTATCTTAGCCAATATGCGGCAACCTAAATACTTAAAGGGACATAATGGCATGAACAAAAATTGACACAATTTTGCTGCCATTACTGCCAGCATTTACCAACTTGAAAAGCATTTTCCATCAGCACCACAGACCATTGCCTATTGTATCAATCTTCTTAAGCAAATTATTCCTACGATCAATGATGTCCTTGCCCACATTTTTAATAACTCTTTTTCATCCGGCATTGTCCCATCCTTATTGAAAGAGGCTTATGTTATACCTGTATTCAAAACTGGAGATAAGCACGATTTTACAAATTACAGACCGATTTCAATCCTTCCAGCTATCTCCAAACTCCTTTAAAACATTGTGTACAATCGTATTTTTGACTTCATAACCCGCCATAATATACTCACATCCCACAAATTTGGCTTTAGGCCTAAGCGATCGACATACATGGCAATCAACGAGCTTTACTGCAACATAGCCAAAAATCTTGACCACAACTTCATACCATAGGCACCACACCTTCAAATAGTCCCATACTTTCAATTAAACCTCTTGAGTTTATCGGCGTGAAACTTCATAGATGGGGAATGGGAGTAAAGGTAGTTAAACCAAGAGGAAAATTTTATAAAGCGAAATCGGGCCATCCCTCTTTAATTCGATGAAGCAATTGAAATATAAACTGATGAATGTTAATCTGTCTATAGAAAACCCTATTCATATTAAAGGTGCAGCGAGATATTTCAAATAACAGGTGTCCCTAAAAATGTGAAAATTCTGATTATTGCACTAGTCTAAAGCTTTCAATCAAAAATATCCCCATCTGAAAGGATTCAGCTGTGAACCGTTTCTTTGGTACAAAAATTGTGAAATTTCTAATTTCCTATGTTACATTTTGCCCACTAATTACGAAACCAAATGCCAAACATTGTAAAATAAGGCAAGACGAACAATTTGACACCAGTTTCAACAAAATCGGAGTACTGGTTTACCCCCCAGGATGACCTTCACCACATTTCCAAGAGGTTGGACCCCAACTTCTGATTCTGCACCCTTTCAGCTATAGAAAAACATCTTCCAACCTTCGTCCCAAAACTTCGAGAATAGGATGTAGAACACCCATATGAAAATGTTCATCAATTGGAGAAAAAAAAATGAGTTTCTCAAAATTGAGCAGAGTAGGGGTTCGAATCTGTGACAAGCAGAGATTAAGAAGCATTCTTAACCATTACACCAGCGGGAGATTTGTTGCTGATATTGGGATTTGCAGAAATAGCTAAAAAGTGAATGATTAATTCTGTACAATTCTCATATGTTATCTTTTCCCAACTGAAAAATTGACAGAAAAAGTAGAAACCAGCAGTGGTCAAAGATATGAATCTCCATTCTACTACTTATTGTAGTAAGTGTCCGTAGGTTGCTTTTGGTCTTACCACTTGCAGGGTATGTTGGATACCTATGCTTGTTACATATATGCAAAAATCTGATTTTTGATGGTTTTTTTTCGATTTTCTGATTTAGCAAATCACTGATAGTGCTTTTAAATATAAAGGGACCCGATGACATTTCCAGAAAATCGCGCCAATGCATTAAATCATACCTGAATTCAATAAACAGAATATGCTCTGTTCATGTAACAAAAACTTGATGATCTAGCATTTTCTTTCGTGCGTGACTGGAAATATAAACATGCTTCCCTACAGAACCAATTAGTACAGCATACAAGTTCAACATTTTGATTTGGGTAGTTTGATCTACGCATGAGTGTCCTCTAAATCTCTAAAACGTTCTTGGAGGACGATCTATGTACATACAATCTAGTGCAACTTTTGTATCAGAAAGTTTCATCGTTCCTCAATCTTTTTTTTAATTCAAGGTTTTCTTACGGTACTTCAACGATTAGTTATAGCTAGTTATTCAACATCCCATATGTGAAAATGACCTTGCTCTAGTTACAAACCTATAACACATACGCTTAACCAGCAGATCTGCAGAAGAGACCGTACCCGCTCACTATCACCAGCTGTAACTGAGCACTTACAGTAAATTAACACATGACTTCAGTATACGTCCAAAAATGGAGAAAATTAACACAAAAGAAGCATGGTTTACCGAAAGGTGGGACTTTGACGAAAGATCATTGCGTATAAAATGGTCGATACCAGTAGAACCATTTTTTACAACCCCCGTGAGCGCACGCATCAGGTCAGATCTTGTTGTATTTAAAAAGTCAAGCAATTAAAAGTCGACTCTAGATTTCCCGAAGATGGCGCCCCTCAATTTTCATTATCAATTCTCCTCAGTATCTGTCCTCATATTTTCTAGTTAATATATAGGTCACTCACGCTCTTCTCTGGTCTAGCTTATCCGTCATTTTTTGCTCGTTAGTAAGAACTAACCTGGTGATCCCTCCGCATTGTCCATCGATCGAAATGAAGGGGGCCCTCGCCTTTGCAATGAGTTTCCCTTTGCCTTCGTGATCCCTGCTATAGTCTTTCTGTTTTTACATGTTTTAAAGTCTCATCTTTATATCCTAGCCTTTGATTTCCCCTTTCTTTTTCAGCGCCTTGTCACTTGTAAACAGTCATGTTATAAGCTTTTATAAAATCTTATTATTATTATTATTAACGTTGTAAGTCCTGTTTTATAAGCCATGCAGAAGGCGTCCATGACGAAAGGGCGTCCATTAAGCAGGCCTTGTGGGGCTGGCTACATTATTTTCAGCACCCTCAAGAGTTAGCGAGTGCTTAAACTTGGCCGCCACACCTCACAAAATCTTGAGATCATAGCGACGGGTGGCGATTGTCAAGACGAACTAAGGGATTAATGTACATCCCTTTTTCACTTTCACTCTGAAATTTCTTCACTTAGGAGTCCTTCCCTACTGTAGTGTGTTTGCTTTCGAGTCGGAGTGACATGTTTTTAGCTATCATCAAGATTCAAATATCGGAATCGGACGAATCTATATATCACGAAGTCCTCGCCCATGTCCCACTTAACTGTCCATCAAGCAACCACCGCAGCATGTAAGTACGGGGATTATAGAAGTAAATAGGGGGATGTAGATCGAATATTGTGTAGCATAGGATCTGAATGATGGGTAAACTTTTCTGTGGCCCTTAGCCGGCGTGGCAGGAGATAAAGTCCGCCGTACGCACAGTCCGGCTTAAATGTAAAGAATAGGGCACTGGATTCATTTGACTCTTCCCGCAACATTAGTTGTCACGCTTTATTCCGTTGGTCGTCATGAGCCCGGACTGTGGCCTCCCGGCGGACTATAATTACTTTCACACACTGCACGGAACAAAAATAAAACTCGTAATATTCTTCCTGTAATGCTGAGAAGAAGGATTACAACGAAACTTTGATGAAATGCAATGTGTTAAATGATTTTCATACGTTTCCCACAAGTGGCAACAAAAGTGATTTGACTCACTGCATTCAATTCAGTGATCTCAAGATTGCCAAAGCAAATGAGATGACAAGAAAAGCATTGAAACTTCTTACTCTTTAAACTGGGGATATCAGTCTTAAGTAATTTAATCCCCAATTTTATGTCTATAAAGCATTTATCTGATTGTACCAATTTTTAAAAAGGGCTGGAATTTTTCAGATTTTACAGTAAATACCGTAATGACTAAACGGTCATATACTGGCATCTAGAAGGACCCTCGTTCCCCTCCTGTGTTTTCATCTCCCCGTGACCTAGCCCTTTGCGCTCGGTGGCTAGGTCCGTGGGGGAACGAGGGTCCTTCTAGATGGACTACCATATACCTAATTCCTTGCGTATAAACTGATTACATAACCAACAATAACGAGCACGCTTGTATGAGATTAGAACATGCAAGACTTTTATATTTTAATTTTTGCAGATACTTTCATTGGTGGAGGTTAGGTGGTGCGCTTCGGGGGAAATTTTGAGCATCATCTGTTGAAACCGTTGCGGTATCGTCAGGTGAAAGTTTTCGCACACAGCTGAAGGATGGAAATGGAGTACAGACTTTTTCTAATTGATCGATTTTTTAGTTCATTAGACTAAGCCAATAATTTTTTGGGGGTGTGCAAATTTGTTACAGTGCCATTTTTGAAAATCCTATTCTGGCGCCTACCATTTCCAAATACTAAACAATCCCTTAGTATTTTTCGGATGGGCGGGGGGGTGATGACCCGATATCTCTCGGAACTCCGTGTTTAAAGCACGAGAAGTATTGGTACGTATTTTATCATTACATTGCCACAAAAATCCAATATGGCTGCTCAAAAGTCAAATATGCTCTCGAATCATTAAAAATGATCTTAACTCCTGCATTATACCTATTTACGCTATTGAATACATACTGAACACCTTAAAACTACTATTCTGCGGGTGTTCAAAACCTGTTGCAATTGAACACACTCTGCACTTACTTTAACACCTCTATAATGCATTTCCAACGCATCAGACCCGTCATTGTTTCTGCATCATTTTGCAGTTAGAGCTTATTCCAGTGTCTCTATGCATGCTTTATCTTACACTTATGAGATACACGTAATTTGATCACTAGAAACCCTTAACTGGCATTTCTCTGTAATGGACATTTTCAATTCAAGATGGCCAGCAAACAATCCGCCTTAAAAATGTAAAACCTACATTATATGTGTATTAATGTATTTACATTCATCAACTATTATTATTAAAAAGGTGTCAATTAAGGTATGGGAATAGTTTTTGACCATTTGACATTCTATCTGGAATTCTGTTTCTTTAACATTCAAAAAGTTTAAGATGGTGGGCCAATTTGGCCTGCTATTACCTTCTTTAAAACCTAATTATTTAAAAAAAAAAATATAAAAAAAAAAATAAAAATTACGAATACATCTGTATTGTAATGGTAGTTTTTCAACATCCAAAATGATATTAAAGTGTTAAATTATTTAAAGTATAGATGTATTCTTTGAGCCTTAATACCTCGTATCTGGTAATTATTTGTTTTGACACATGCTTAAAATTCAAATGACTGCCAATATGAATATATGACAATTTGTCGGTTTTAAAGAACTTAAAAGGCAGTCATATTAGCTGCCATCGTGATTGGTAAGCTTGTTAACCCACTTGAAATGTCAGATATGAGTTCCTACTGGGTATAGAGCGCAAAATTAATGCCTCTATTACAAATACTTGATATGAGTTATGGTCAATGAATATTTCAGGTCCATATTGGGTTTTAGGGTGGGCATATTGGATTGATGGTAATGTTTTTGTGATCAAATCACGTCAATAACACGTCCAAAGATTCCTCGTGCTTTAAAACCTGGATCTTTGCATAAATTTATGGCCATTTTGAATGAAGTTGAGAGTGATAGCGGCCATATTGGTTTCTAGAAAATGGCACTGCAACAGAAATTTTTGCACACACCCTCCAGAAATGATTAGCAAAGGTCATCATTGACAAATCGATCAATAGAAAAAGTCTTACTCCATTTCCACCCGTGCCCACACTCCCTCCTGACTAGTAGTCGAAATTGATCCGGTAAGTATGTCCGACACCAAGCAGAAAGTGTAACAATGACCATTTCTTTGATAGTGTACAACTTATTGTATCGGTCAATAAATCGTTCGTTTGTTGTCATGGTAGAAACATTCGTTTTGAGGTTTGAAAAAATCTTTGCGGTTTACATTGTACCAAGTTCGGAGAAATGGGCATCTTTGTTATTGCTTATGATGTATTTATAATTTAATCCATTCAATTTCTACATTTGCCTTCAGTGCCCACCATGTTTGAAACAAAGTTTTGCTAGTGGTTTTATTTTCTTTTTTTTCGACCAACTTATGAGACAGTATGGCGAACTCCGTTAAAAAAATCACCAGACCATTAATGAAATCACAATTAATGAAATGACCTCTTGGCCTTGGTACGTGACTTTTAACTCTAAACATAAAACGAACACGGGGAACCTAATAATTATTATCGTCCGCCTCACCGCCAACTTTATTTAATGCTACTTCTATCCTCCTTTTTGTTTATGGTTTCCTCGATTTTTATTTATGATTTCTCGATTTGTTTTCGCATTTAGTTCTCGATGAATTTTAGTTCACCTTTTTTTCAAGATGATCTTAGTGGAAAGCGTCAACGGGGAAACCAGAAATTTGTATTTGTATTCTTCTTTGCTTTTTAAATAGTTTTGGATTCATTTTCAGACCGGTTGTTGAAATTTTCAAACGGTCTTTCCAAAAGTATCCTGCAAGATGTCGGACCCAAGACTTCAACTTCATATAGGCGATTGCGTTGAATTCATTAAGAATTGTGAGAATGCATATGACGTTATAATAAGTGAAAGTGATTGAATCCGTCACGTTGTTAAGATCATTAAATCCTAAACCTACAAAGTGATATCCATGTTTACTAATGGAAAAATCACAATACCCTTCTAACCCTAAAAGGAACAAAGCACAATACAATAGAGGAACGTAACTGCAAATTTTTCCCTAACGTCCGTACTTAGTGGCATATGAAAGAGCAATATTCCCTCCGAGTAGTGAATAGGAAACGTATTACTCTTACATATTTGTGCACAACCGAATAATGTTTGCAAACTCTGAATTATTTTTGCAAACTCTCAAAATTTTGCAAAACTTCAAAAATTGCAAAAACCTGTAATATTTTTTGCAACTCCTAATAAATAAATTGTTGAAAATATTTTCTACGGTGTACCATCGACGCCAAACCAATACTAACAATGAAAAAAAATGGGTATTTCGATTTTTTTTGATTTTTTTCCAAAAAAATTTTTTTAGATGTTTCTTCTTTTTAGAATTTTTTGTTTAAGGAAATTTTTTTTCAATTGTTTTTTAACAACAGAAATTTTTTTTTGAGATTTTTTTTTTGGAATTTTTTTTAGAATTGTTTTTTTATTTTTTTTGTTAAATTTTTTTTTTGAGATTTTTTAGAATTTTTTTTTTTCGCAATTTGAAATTTTTTTTTTTAGATTTTTTTTCACTATGGATTTTTTTTTTGGCGTCGTTGGTACGTGTGTGAAAAAAAAATTGATGTGAAGGAAAATTAAATTTTCGCTATATAACTGGCTGGGGATTACAAATCGGGAAACCGCACGGAGGAGACAGTGGACTTGATTCGCTGTTTTGTTCTGCCTGCTGTAGCCATGGCCCTGGCCGTGCTATGCTGTAGTCTATGCCGTATTGCATTAACTGCAATGTCGCATAACTAATTTGTGCAATATTTCGTCTCAGATTAGACTGTTCACACAAAATGTGATCATTTTGCTGTGTGTTTGTGGAATTGGTCGATGAAATGAAGCGGCAATATCTTATTTGAAGCCTCTTGACGTCACAATTTGACACCCCTAATTACTGAAAAGCTCCTCCTCTCTTCTTTCATTCTTCAATAGTCTTGTGTGAACGGTGTTTCATAGCTACACCCGCCCTGGGCCACCGCTCACCTCCTTTCCTTCTTAACCCCCCCCCCCCCCCCCCTTCTTACCCCCCCCCCCCCCCCCCCCCCAACCACTAAACCTATTTTTCTTTTCCCCAAAAAGAAATTCCTTTTCTAGACGGGTATTATTTACAACTTGTTATTGTCGATCCTACTCCTGTTATTCAAAGCAGTATTGGAATTTTATATAAGTAAAGCACTTTCTACCTGAACTGCACTTCTTAGTCTCTAAACACACTGTTTTCTCTCACAATATCACATTGTAATCACTGTCATGGGCAAGTGCATGCAACACTGAAATGGAAAAAAACTGCACATACTGCAAAAGCGTGCACTAAGAGCAGTGAGCAACAGTGATTACAGCAGTGCATCTAAGCCTTTTTTTGGTTAAAAAAATATAACCAACTAAAATAATGGTTGTGTAAACATATATTGGAACATTCATTTCGTTAAAATACGCCAACAACCAGTTTCCCTCCACATTTACAACATGTGTTAACAATGCTAAAAATCACACTTATTCTACAAGACATGCAACATATTTTCATACCTAATATTAAACTTGGATTTAGTGGTAAATCTATATCTATATACTTGGGGTTAAACAATGAATAACATTCCATCAAATGTTAAAAATCAAAAATACTCATTCGTTTAAATTACTTTTATAAAAAGTCATCATTTCTTAACTACAAATTAATAGAAACAAAGTCTGGGACTTGACAGGCCAATATTAGGCTTATTTCCGTACTCTTTCCACTTCATTTATTTCATGTATACAACATATTTATATATCATATTGTATGTATATGTTATAACCGTTGTATGATTTGGATCAATATATGTTATGTTCTGGTATGTTACCCCGTTGTCCAGGGAACGGGTGGTATCCCTTGGTAGGTATAACAGGAAGCAGTGTCCCTGAGTGGCAGGGAGGGGCGAGTGCTCCCCGGCTCCAGACCCTTGCCCAATTGCCCCCTCACGCGTTCGCCACCAATAAACTGACCGTTAGTACAGTGTCTATGGAAAAGGTCCCAAATTTCCCCCGTCAGAAATGCATCGGCACACCTTCTCCCCCCCCCCCATTTGGAAAAGGTCTGAACAGACTTAATATTTTAGGTCAATGAGCCCTAACCGAACCCTGCCAACCCCCCCGGGGGATTTTTGGAGACCACTATTTTTGAAACCTTATACTATGCTATCAAAATAAGTGTCTGCAAAATCCCCATCCTGGGTTAAGAGTTAGGGCGCTTTTTTTTCAAAATGGGGGCGGGCAATATTCACTTTTTTGCTTTTGCCTTCTTTGACATATTCTTAATTTTTGAAATCCAATTCGATCGGTTCACTATGTGACTTCTTAGTCGCACCAAAACACAACCAAGTAATAGTTGAACACCTTTTGGCACTGCTTAACCTGCCTCTGAGGGTGTCATTACACACTTATGCCTCTTTAAAGGCAAATTAATGACGGTGTCCCCTAATTATATACTTTGTCATGCACTGTGGATTAGTTTGAGTAAAGTAACACTTAAAAAAAGTAGTTAGCATTTTCCAGTGTATATATAGAGGGAGCTTTATGTAAAAATGGTCTAAACTTACTATACACTAAACCACAACCACAGCCTCCGTAATCACTGATCAGAAAAACAATGAACCGCAATAAACCATGTTTCTTGAGTCTTGATGTATTGAACGGATTACTAAGTGAGCAACAAGCTTAACTCTTACTATGCCTGCTTACGAGAGCTTCAGGCAAGGAGTGTACTCGTAGGAGACGGAACCAAACACGTCTACACATAAGTGGTTGTGTTAAGAAATTACTAACGTACTCAACACATAGGTTGCTTGTTGTGGTCTATGTGGGCTCAGGGATGGAAATGGCCCGGGGGGAGCGTCTCATGCATCTCCTGTTCGGCATCGGTGCCGGGCGACCGGCCTGAGAGTGCTGGAGCTTGTCGTTTTGTCTGGAAAGAAACTTGGAATTGGCGCACAGGATGCAGGTTGTCAAAGGGAGAACTTCCGAAGGGCCTTTAGATGGGCTCCCCCCTTAATGTGAGGAGAAACCATGAGAGGCCAGTCCAGCCGGGCGCACACGGTGTATCTGATTTGCGTATGCGCGGCCCGTGCCAGGCGTCACCTTTGAGTGACTGGTCTGGAGCGCCCCTGGAGCACGGTGAAAGTCATGTTTACTTAGGAGTCACCTTGGACTGCACTCTCTTATAAGACCCACATCGGAAGCAGTGGCGTAGCTAGGGAGGGGCAAGGGGAGGAGGCACATGCCTCGGCCCCGGACACCACCTCAAGGGGCGCTGAAAATGTGTTTTGGAAAAATAAAAAGAAAAAAATACCGTTGTTGTGATTTTTGTTGTTATTGTCACAGGCAGTATACTTCAAGATAATGAGATATTACTGAGATCTCTCCGAAGGCACTCAAACATACTAAAACTGAGAGGTTCCGGGGTTCCGTCACCTTGACCACCCGCCCACCCGCCAGGGGCAGTATAGTTCAGCTGCTTCAGAATAATGAGATATTACTGAGATCTCTCCGAAGGCACTCAAACATGCTATTTAACTCAAGAGCTTCCGCGGGCTTCGAACCTTGGACCCCACCAGGGGCAGTATAGTTCATCAGTTTCATGATTGTGAGATAACCGAGAGCTCTCCGGATGCACCGAAACATGCTAAAACCCAAGAGCTTCTGGGGGCTCCGCCCCTGGACCCCCGCAACGTTCAGCATAGTTCATCTGCTTCAAGATAAGGACATAACCCTTCTCCGAAAGCACTCGAACATGTTAAACTCAAGAGCTTCCAGGGTCTCTGCCCCTGAACCCCAACAAGGGGCTTTTCCCCATTACCCTGTATGCCCGTATGCCCTGAGATCGATGGCGCTTGCCCTGTGCTGCTCATGTGTGGAGTATGCTTGCCCTGTATGGGAGGGGTCAGCCCAGAAGCTTGACCCATCGTTGGATGCCTCCTGCCGACCTGTCGCGGGGTGTCTTCGGCAAGCTCCAGCGGACAACTTATACAAGCAACACGTGCATGCATGAGCATAGCGGCAGTCTCTGGTATGGGAGCACCCTTTGCTTGGACAGAGGCCCGGCTGCTGACCGCTTCAGGTCCGATGTTTTTTCTTAGGCAAGTCCGTCCTTTTGAAATAGTCTCTAAAAGTAGTTTGAGGGAATTAGCTTGTGGAAAGAAAGACTTGCTGTCAACCGTGGCATCTACTGGTATTGATCCTGGTGAGCGTCTTCCGCATAGGTTCTGGCTTCTCGTGGGCTGAGTGGCGGTGCATCGCTGATTGAGATCCAGAATCGCGGGCCGATCAAAGGTTTCCTTTGCAGAAGTGAGTCTACACCTACCTGTAAGGCGATCAGGACCTGGAGCATCTCTTGGTCTGCCCAAGGTGGTGGCAACAATGCCACACAGACAAGGAACTTGCAGAATACAGTGAATCAGCCAGACA
Organism: Ophioderma brevispina; assembly: GCA_023653785.1. NCBI lineage: Eukaryota > Metazoa > Echinodermata > Ophiuroidea > Amphilepidida > Ophiodermatidae > Ophioderma > Ophioderma brevispina. The sequence goes on along the minus strand of JAMKCH010000928.1, from coordinate 26,939 downwards.
TTGTCCCCACTCTGTCTAGATCACCTTTTTGAGAACCACTGTGTCTTGGATCGCATCAGAAAGAATTTCCAATTTTAATAATCATTGGTATTGTTAAATTGGCATCTTTAAGCAAATGCTGTGGCCGTGGTAATCATTCTTAAATGCCAGCTCCTTTGATTTCAGTAATTGATCTTCTCTTTTCCTCCTCCTCCTTCTTGGCTCATGTCTTCATTGTCTTCTTCTGAATCATATTATTCCTTCCTCTACGATTATGTCAGACAACTCTTTTGGCATCCAACGCTCCTGATGGCCACTTTAATCTAGTGCACCATCATTTAACTTCCCACCATGATCATCTGGTGGAGGAATTTCTTCTGGCCCTGCCACATCTTCCTGGTACCATCATGCTGGTAATTGGTGGCTCTCTGGCTGTGCAGCTCAACAAATCTCTCGTACGAGTGCTCTGGCCCATCAGTCGATCTTCCAAGGCTTAGGAAGGCTTCGATATACTTTTCACGTTTTGAACTTAACTCAACCCCGTCTACCTGAGCCATTTTTGTAAAAAACTACTCCCGCCCCCCCCCCCCCCCCCCCCCCCCCCCGTATTTTCGTTATTGAACATTCGATTCCTTTAAATTTGGTACCACAGGTACGCTTGAGTTTCTTCTTTCCATTGTATCAAAATTAAGTGCCAACATCTCCATTATTACGTCACTATGACGTCATATGTTCAGAAAAGTATCATAATATGTACTTTATAGGTGGAAAATGTGATATTTTCGGCAATTTTAAGCGCTCAAAAACATTATTATAGTCACTAAAAAATGCTCCCATTTTTATAAAACTAGTCATTTTTCCATTAAGTAGAAGCCAAAACCGCATGAAAATTGGGATATTCCTAACATTTTTTGGCAAAAAAATTGAATTTTCCCCTCGTGTGGTCTATGGAAATTGACAATTTTGATAACATTCAACTTTAATTACGTCATTGTGATGTAATCTAGGCATGTTGGTACTAATTTTTTTGGTATCAATAAGAAGAGAGGACCAAGTCTTATCTATTGGGGTACCAAAAATCAGTGCCTGTGATGTTTCCTGTTTTGTGCCTGGCATGTTGGTACTTCTCTCCCGAAGGGGGATAGTTGCATTTGTCAGTCCCAGTTTGAAAAAGCGCCCTCACCTTGTTAATTAATTTAAAACCCAGGTGGGGATTTTTTTGCCGACAACCTGAATTCAGTTTCTTATGGTCACATAAGCTTCAACAAAACTTTTTGTCACCTCCAAAAACTCCCGGGGGGTGCAGTGGGGGTCATGGTAGCCCCGTAGTCTACATGCATTAACACTTGCACCTCTCCGCGATTTTGGTTGGAACATTGCTTTCTGGTCAATAGTATTTGTGAGCAAAGTTCACAGCAGGATACTTGTTTAGTGTGCCTTCCGAACATGTTGCACAAAACATACCAAGTTGAAGTTGCTTAAGAAACTCACTCTGTGTGTATTCCTACCGAGATACTTGCGCTCCATTAGCGCAATCTCAAACGCTTCATTTGACAACTTGCTTTTATTAGAGATGGCAGGGTTGCGCAGTAGTTAACGTTCATGCAATAACTACATAAATTTGCATGGCAAATTGCGCAAAACCGATACTTACTTCATAATTCGTCTTAACAGTGTTAGTCAATAAAACCCTACATTCAGGAAAGATGTTTTTCTTCAAAGGTAACGATATTTTTTGGCTTCAAAAGTTGTGCTTTTTGTTGTTTACAGAGATAACAGGCTATCAGAAAAGATTTTTTATTTGGTGTCTTTCCGACTTTGGGTTCAGAAACTTGTCAATTTGAGAGGACTACTTAACATTAATTTTGGGCCGATTTGCCAGTCCAAGTGCGCAGAGACTGACACCGACGTAATATCATAACACATGTATAGCAAAGAACCATTTCCCCATGCAATTTCCAGGTAATGGTAATCGATTGTCTTCTCGACCAAAACATAATCATTTTGAATTAATGGTCTATTGGTAACATCTTATAATTACATATTCCACTTAAAATTAAATTACCATTTGTTCAATCATAACGAGTCCGTTTTATTGAAAATCATTCCTCTCAATTCTCAGTTTCAATGAACGTAATGGAACTGCTGAGAGTTTTTTTTGTTTTTACATCCTACTCAGGTAATATTTGGGTGGCACAAATACAGTATACGACCAGGCCGTGCCATAAATTCCAAGAAGAACTAAAGCTGAGTTTTCCTGTAAATAAATCGAAGTAAACTTAAAATTCAATATCGTCAACTGCTGTGTTTTTCAAGCAGAATACAAAATTTCTCTGGCTTCACTTTGGTTCCCTAATTTCGGTGTAGGTTAAAACCATAAATCTTGGTCTGAACCAAGTAAACTGTGGTCTTACACCAGCTATTTTGAATTTCTTATTTGGGAAATTTTACATTTTTAGACTTGAGCATTTTTAACTTTTGTAATCTTCTGGGATATTATTTTTATAACCTCATACTCCTCTCCCACCTTCTATTGTGTGTAACAATAATAATTTGGTGTTAAATGGTTTGACTCAAATCACTACTGCTGAATACCATGTTTACTACTCTATGTAAACGATCTGCATCTTTGGTTGGTGGCTCAAAAATCGGCCAAACATGATTTTTAGGTCTCTGCCAAAATAGGATAGGCCGTACTTCTTTCTTTCTCCAAAGTTTCCAAATGACCACCAAATTAGAACGTTTTTTGGAACCTGTTTATCCTTCTTTATAACCAGAGCAAACATTTGAGCAACAACCATTCTTAACTACTTTACATAAATATTTTTTTCTTGCGAATGTAGGGTTTTTTGAACACCTCACTGTATACATGAAGGTCACAGATTTAATAGCTGCCGTGTGATTCCATCTGGTGCAGCCTTGTATTATGATGATTCTGACAGTGGCCTTCAGTTGCTCTTTGAAATGTTTCTTCAGAAGACCGTCAAAGGCTACCGTCAAAAAGGTTGACATCGTTTCGCTGTTTATGTCAACCCACGAAAGAAATGAGGGTAACGCCTTCACTAAAATAATTGGTAGGTACATGTTATGACCATTTTCCGCCGAGTCTGGTTCTGAAAAATGTTGATGAAAAGAAGTCCATTTTTGTCCTAAAACTGCTTTAAATAAGATAATACCTATCTTGTCGGTGCATTATTGCATTTTTTTGTCTATTATACACAATTATCCTGAATATGGCGTGTCTGTTTGTAATTGAACAATTTTTACCGACTCGTGGACTTCAGACGACATTGTGATACCATATATGCGGTTTCAATTAACTTAGATTGTCCGGTTTTTTATTAATTATTTCAAAAATATACGCTTCGAAGAAAACCACGAAAGAAAAAGTTGTTACTCATATTTGGACCCAACAAGATCATTGGGTTCCAACTTGAAAACTATTTCTTCTTTGGAGTTTTTTCATTCAATTTTACCTGATTTTCAATTGAAAAAACGACACAACTGGGTTCCAGGTGAATATTGACTTTTGACTTCTGAAACTTTCGATGACAGACCCTTCACGAATGAGTGGCGCTTCAAAAGCATGTTCATAGAACAATTAGTATTGTTTCGTGATTTCAGTGGAAAATGCATCGTTTGAATACCGATACTTGGTAAATAGTAGCCCCTGTCTGTTTTATTCAATTGGTGACGGGAACAAAATAATCATACAGCTCTCTCTCCTGTAAAGGGTCCTGTCGAGTGCCAAATTTTGTGTTGTCAACACTATTTCAATACGGAATACATCGCAATCTCATCATAGTGCGCAGTTCACTCCATAGAAAAACGTTTTACACATTTTGACACTCGCCAAGTGGGATTTCGTTCCATGATCAATGTTAATGCCTGTGTGACCCCTTGTGACCTATCATCCGTTTGTAATTGCAAACAAAGGTTCCATTTGATCTGTGACACGTTGGTATATTTATTTCATACCAGCACCGCGGACAAGATTGATCGTGATATATCCTCCTATGACAACTTTTACACTACCTACATGAGAGGAGTAAATGGAACCTTCCACAAAACGTAATTACTAATGGTACCAAACCTTTATTCGCTCATTTTGAAAACGAGGGTAAAATACCCAGATTTCAATAGATTTGAAGGTTTAAAATGTACCGTTCCCTATGTCATGTAAAAAACGTCTTAGGTCCAAGGATACCAAACAACTTTCTTTTCGTGATTTATTTCGAACTTGCGTATTTTTTTAAATAATTAATAAAAACAAGACATCTAAGTTAATTGAACAGACAGTAGGAGTTTTTTCACTTATTTTGTTATCAATGGAAAGCTAACTATAGTTATATAGAGCTAACTATCATTATCCCAGTTGACGGTGATACCCCTTTAATGGCATGTCTGGTACGGTAGGACGAGATGCAAAAAAAGCTTAGTAAGACAAGAGTTAATAGGTACTCTAATGTCCACAGCTCAAGACGAGATAGTGAGGGGGAAATATGTAGCTTTTCATGAAAAGGATCGCAATCGGGACATTTACAAAGAATTATAATATAAATGCAACTACACCGATTTGTAAGACCAATACTATCTAAAGAATTTCTATTATGGATACAGTGAATTTTTTACTCATTTTTGTGGCTCGTTCTTTCATAAATCAACAGACTATGAGGAGCACTAACTGATAGTAAAGAAGAGACCCAACCAAAGGAGAGTACACTATTGAAACCTATTACAGGCACATACATAAACCCAGTACAAATATTGCTTTACGGTATGTTTTGAGGTCAAACATTCATCGAATCAATAACAACAGGTTATAACCGAATTCACCCGTCCGGGAATCGACCGTTAACTTTCATCACACAGGTGAAGTATGACTAAAAGATCTTTGCCGCCATTACATTATAAAATGCATAAATTCCGCATGGTTGCCCACGTTTTGCATCTAAGTTTTCCCTGCAAACATTGAATATCGGTTATTATTTGAAATAGCATATGGCCAATCGTTTATATAACAAAATTGCCAATCGAAGAAGAATCCAAACACCTCCAAGTGTTCATAAAGGTTGAGTTTGTTGTTTGCATAATGTGTTTCAACAACCGAAAGGATTGTCTTCTTGAACTGTATCTTCTTGAACTGGTAAACGATATAAAACCACGCAAAACCACATCTTACGAACGGCTATGTTTGCTGAATTGATCACAATTCTTCATTGTTTTACCTGCCTTATATAATATAATAAATATATTTCCTTGTGTGTCGTAATTTTAAAAATATTTTCAATACGAAATATTTGTTTCATAATCAATTACCTTCAGAAGAACATATCATTAAATATCTGTAATGACCCACTCGTGTAACTTTTTTTCAATACAACACATTGGCTTTATGGTGATACAACTAAATCTTTCAGAATTTACTGTCACCATTATGTATGGATATAATCACTTGTTAATGTGACAAACTTAACAAAGTTTACACAGTGAAATATTATGTGATTATATTAAAGTATATACCTCTGTATTACATATGTTATTTATATTAGTTATTGTTCTTTTGTTATGTTATGAGTTGTATTATGTTTGATTGAAATTAGCCTGTTCCATCATAGGGATAAAGTCCGTTACAAACACCACGGATTACCTAAGGATGGATACACATATTTTCTTGTCCATGGATATATTGCGTGCATGCATCAATGCGTTCTCAAGAAAGTAACTACTTTTAAAGAAGAACCACAACGACCCACTTGACGTTTGAACGATCTATCTGCCGCCCCATAATTGGAATTGTTATTCATATTCTCTCAAGTGGCCCTTCCGAGGATAATCCTATTGAGATTTTCTGGCTCCAGAAAATTCTCAGTTCGTGGTTGTTTCTTCATTGCATAAAGATTCGGGGTCATCGGGAATCAGCTAATCAGCACGCGATGAATGCTGCAAAGTAAATACTCAAAAATATGGCCGCATCTATGGAAACCGATCAACACGCCAGGGGGGTTCTTGGATTTTGCTCGGGAACCCATGCTCGTTCCAAAAAAAATGGTAGACGTTTCAAGTCCCACTGATGCAAATGAGGTATTGCCATTCATTCCGTCAAGCGCTACTGCACAACGTCATACAGCGCATGACGGAATCAATTGTAATACCTCATTTGCATCCATGGGACTTCTATATGAAACGTCTACCAAAAAAGAGGGCTAGCAGCAAATGCGGGACTACCGATATAGGGGTATCAAATTCAAATTAATCAAGTTCTAGTCCCGCTGGGGGTACAAATTCAGTTGTGATTGCGACTGGTTCAATGGTACAAATAGGAAAAATTAACCTAAACATATCAGCAAAATAACCCTAAGTGTGTATTTTTTCTTGCAGTAGTGTCATTTTCTTATATATTGGCTATTTTAAATGTGTATCTTTTTTCATGTATTGAGAACAGGTCCCGCAAGGGGTATAATCTCACTGCAAATTACCTTCAATCTTCAATCAATTTTTAATTGTTCCTCATAGAACAGGACTACAGCAAAAAACAATATGATAAATAATTATGTAAATAATGCATTACAGTGAAAAGTTAATTGTTACAATATTAATCAAAAATATGTTGCATACAAGTAAAGATGTTTATAATACATTATACGTGTAATTTCAAAAGAGAGTATATAACTGGGATAATACTAGTGGACAATATATTTAAAAAAAGCACAGTAAGGATGTCATATTACTGCTGTACCGTTTGGTGTATATTTTCACTGAAAACTAGTATAATTTCACCAAAGCTGGTCCAATTAGGGGCTGGGTATATTTTAACTGAAAATTGGTCCCGCTAGAGGTCACTTTCAGAACCCCTGGAGCGAGAATGGGTGCCCAACGAAAATCCAAGACCCCCCCCCCGGTCCAACTTTCAAATTAAGTCAAACTTTCATCCTTTATTTTTCACATTGGGCAGTCTTGGGCAGTAAAGCTGATTTCATAACAATGTATAGTAACTTCTTATATAACGAAAGCAACAACAAATACACACCGGAGACAGCCGGAACATGTTGCAATATGCAGTATCGGACATAGAGTTTACAAAAATTCTACAGTCATGATTGCTCGCCGATCATCGATTGCGGCAGAGAGATTATGATCAAAGGGTCGCTGTTGAATCCGTTCCTTTTGTGCGGGTGAATGGATAAACAGATTAAAATGGGATGATGGCAGTCGTTGTGGTTCCTTCTATCTCTTTCTTCCATGGTCAGACGAAGAATACAATATCTGCACCTGATTCACCTGAAAAATTCAGCTATTTCTGAAGGGGATTTTTGTATACCTTGAATCCGTGGGTTATTCTGGAAGACAAGTCTGGTCAAGTTAACCTATTGACCTTCACCTTCCGTTAAAATGTCCTACACTTTGCATTTAGTACGCTGACTAAGCTATAGACCTGAATGACTACGATCGATATGTTTCAGAAGCGCAGATAAAAGATGGCTTTGCATCCAGGACTTTTCTTGTACAGGTGTTTAGGCCTCATATATAAAATGACAAGCTAGAACCAACATAAAACGTCGTGTTTGACACAACTGCGTCGAGTTTGACACAACCGCGTCGAGTTTGTTTCCACACACACGTGCCGAGTTGTATCACGAGCCGAATTGTATCAGGAGTCGGGTTTTATCACGAGCCGAGTTTTATCACGAGCCGATTCCATCACGATCCGAGTTTCATCACGAGTCGAGTTCCATCAAGAACTGTGTGAATGAATATTCACGTGTAACCCCTGATTTTTCCAGTGCCATTGCCAGTAGCTTCAATTTGAAACGATGGCTTCAAGTGTAATCAATGACATCAAAAGCTGCTGCGTAGTCATTAATCTCTAATTAAATGATCAACGGTCAAGATATTAAAGACGTTCCTAAAGCACGGTCAGCAGTAGGGTTTTAAAATGCCGGTTGCTGTCAACTAAAAGGCGGTTTTACGATTTTTATCCATGTTTGCAGGGAGTAGTTCGTTGAACTAACGTTTGAGTGCTATTAAATTGTATTTGCACAAATAAATGGGAGTGCAGTGGAGGTTGCATGTAATATTTCATCTGCGAAAACACTCCACAAGAATCCCAAGAATAAGTTGTTTAAAAACACGTTGGTGACAATGCATCATTAACCAAATTATTAGTCCAAAGTCTACGTAAATTATCTATAATCTTATTGCAATATTAATCATACAAAAGTGACGCTTTTAGTGACGTATTCAGACCCGATTTTAATAGAGACGAGACGGTTGTACTTCTATTTTGTTTGTGCTATTTTTTTCTATTAACCCTCGTCTTACCAAGGAACTTTGCTAGAGCTCTAGGTAATCATTCTCTCATCCTTTCTGGTCATTTTAGCAAAAAAATGGGTATGCCGTCAAAGTCGAAGGTAAGGGTGGTTGCCACCCAAAGATGTTTTAAAGGCCTTTTTTGAAAATATTATGCAGTGTATGGTTCTAACACTCTATGTTTATGTAAAACTAGTCAATTTAGAGCTGAAAAGCACATGAAAATTTGATATTCCTAAGTTTTTTAGCGCAAAATTAGATTTTCGCCTATTTTCTGTGGAAAATGCCAATTTCGCCGACTCGCGGACTTGATGACGTCATTGTGACGCCATACTAGATATGTTGGTACTTATTTTGGTATCAATGGAAAGCAAAGGATCATAGCTATCCACTGGTATCAAAATCATAAGCATCGGGTGCTTTATAACGAATTCTCGAGGGGGTGGTAACCACCCCACCACCCCTTGGTAATCCGTGATACAAAAAAGGCTTGGTAAGACGAGGGTTAAACCGCACATATATTCACTATATTAATGTTGTCTTTACTTCTCTAACCTGCCGTTCTCTCTCTCTCTCTCTTTATCTCTCTCACTCTCTCTCTCTCCATATCACCCTCTCCTATTTTTGTCACTTTGTCGCTATACTGACATCTTGTTCCTACTTTCTTTTTCTCTCTAAATGAATTGCCGCCGATCGGTATATTATGTATTCAATTTCTAACTTGTCTTTGGTAAATTTTGATTTTATTTTTAAAAATATGGTATGACTAGCGATGAACCAACTATTCAGTAATGTTTGGCAAATAATGTTACCGCTGGTATATAAGTGCAAGTTACCTTCAAAGTCATTACCTTCAAAGTCGACGTTGAAAACATGTTGATTGAACCGTAAGATTTAGCAAAAAAATTAACGCTGTCTTCAAAGCACGTGTTAAAGTATAGCAAAGATCGTTTTTGTGATTTGACGCCATCTCGCAGTAAATCTTCAGGTATAAAAGACGATTAACAATCTGTTTTAAAGTCTGACTCAGAGATTTTGAAATAGAACTTTTTCGTGTATTAATTAAAATAGTCAACTAGAGCTAAAGATAGTCACCTAAAATGCTCAATTCCAAAGTTTGAGATGAATTGGATTTTTCGTTTTGATGCAGTAAACATTAATGTGTAGTATAACAGTGCCATAGGATACTGTGTATAACAAAATTTCCGGATCCGGAATTTCCGAATTGGTCCAACTCTCACATTATAAAGTAAGTAAATCCGCCAAAGTTTTACTTCTCTGCAGAATGGTAGAAAATGTAAAAAATAGCTCAACTCTCCTGAAACTCCCCTAATGTATATAAAAGTATTACAGCCATGCAAAAATATAAAAATAATAACCCTCATGTGTAGGTAAGTACAATTGTGATTTTTTTTTAGGGGAAAAATCTTGAGCGCGCACTATTTTTCAAATGTAGCAGCAATAGTTAGGGATTTAACAAAATTTAGAAACATATTTTAACAATCTTGATCTCACAAATCTGTCTTGATGCCTCTGTTTCCCTATAAGTGTGTATACGCGGATTCTTTGTCTTACTAGTCCAAGGTGAACCAATGAAAAGGATTGTGGAGAGTAGGCTCAAGAGTTCCAATAACTGATAACAAAACATATTCGTTTTGAAAATATTAAATCAATTGCGTCAATTTAATTCATCTTAAAGATCATACAATGACTCTTTAACACCTCGCAAAAAGTTCTTTTTTCTTGTTCTTCTTGCGAATATATTCAATAGTTAAGGATGACTGTTCCTACAAGTAGGCATCCACTAAATCCGTTAATGGCTTACTCTTGTATAAGTCTTTATCGTTAGTCCTTCACTGCACCAGCAAGATATTGGGCCTGTCACGATGCTTAATGCTCTAAGGCACACTCTATTCAATGATGCTTGAAATAGCGCGCTTTGCCCATAAATCTCGTTGATCATTCTCAGGGGCTAGTAATACGATACAGGTGGTCGTATTTAACCGGCTTCCCGTCTGTTAGCGCCGTTAAGTCAGGTTATCAACTACCGAATAAGGTTTCCCGATCTATTTTTAGCCATTTTGACAGAAAACTGTTTCTAAAACCCATGGGAGTATAAAAATGTGACATTTGATTTTCCCATTTTTCTCTTCTCCTTCATAAGCAACATTCGTGGCATGTATATACATGAAAATGTTCCCTGAAAGAATGGCTAAATTCTGATTTTAAAGCTTGTGTTGCATAATAAATTAATATTTCTTGATGTTGTATCTGATAAGAACACCTCTTTCCCTAGCTTCCAAGCAAAGGTTGATAGCATCACAATATTTACCACACACAATCAGCGTATATTTTCTAAATAAAGGTTATTCATGGTTGATTAGAAATGCTTCATGTTATCTACCAGCGCTCCTCTTGATACGTAATATTGTCAAAAAAGCTGAGAAAGCAAACACATAATATTCCAAAAGCAATCATAAGACCTAAATTTTCAAGAAGATGCTAACGAGTATGGGCATAACTAAGGGTGAAGTTTCAAAATACTCAGATTCATATTGATAAAGTACTGATATTATGTACTTTTGACTGGAAAATTTAAGGGTGTCCGCAATTCTAGCCATTACCGCTTACGGTACGGTACAACACGTAGATACGGGGGTGGCGGGAGGGGTAAAAATAACCCTCATGTGTAGGTAAGTAAAATTGTGATTTTTTTTTTTTTTCTTTTTTTTTGTTTGTGAGGGGAAAAATATGATACAAAAATTATTGAAAACAACTCGCAAAACTGCATAAAAAATAAATTCCTATCCAAAATAGGTAGATATACAATTTATTACAAAATATGGAAACAGTCAACTCTTACAAGTGTTTGTTTTTATGCGTTTTCAGCATTGAGAGAAAACAATTTCAACTATGAGTGTTTCAACTGCAGCGTGTGGTAGCTTATTTTTCTGTAAAACAAACAAACGAACAAAACTTCTCATCATTGGGAGAAGTATTGTGTCGCTTGGATGATGTTCATAAACGAGATTAGCAATTTCTTTGTCATTTCAAATAACATATCTTCATAGACCTTATTTTTGACATGAAGTATAAACTCGGGATACAAATATAATCATTTGCTTTTGAACCAAGTCATGAAATCGTTGAAATCAAAGAAACTGTTTTTCTTTCGGCCAATAGTAATAATAATAGAGTACAGCGTGTCCCAATAAAAACGCAACACTTGGTGGCAACCGCCATACGAATTAAACAAAAGCATATGACTACTTGCTCTTTATTGTATAGTAAGATATGACTGTTAGCTAATGTCCCTGAAAAGCTCATAAAAGTAGAGTCAATGTTTTTTAAGATTTGACCCAAGAAGCCAAGTAACCCGCAGAACCACTTACCAAATTGAGGTAACTACAAATATGGCACTCTACTATATGCGGGCAGAACAACCTATATGAATCTAAGTCCAACTACCACTTTACTGTTTTTTTTTTTTTTTTAATGACTGGCACTGCAACAAATATTAACATATGAAAGTTTCCATTCATAATAACAGGTAATACAAATGCATTTTAGACACTCATAAGATGGAATTAAGAATATATGATCAACAAACACCTGGTATTGTTCAAATAAGACAACATTGGATTATAACTTATCAATCATCATAGTTTGTGACAGCACATAAAGAGTTATCTTAACCCAAAATTTAATGACAGATTGATAATAATGATAATGGTTTTGTGTTTTGTGTTGGAAACATATGTTTTACTTCTAGCTTAATGGAAGCATATTGCAACCTCATCTGCAGATTTTACCCTGGAATGGGCAACGATCCAAATTGTAGATATCCACGTCACCAATGTATACAAGCTACTTATGGTGCATCTTGCATCTACGATGGTGATTTCAACAGCCATAGCATAACCTGGGGCTACAGGAATACCAACCCTGGCGGATCCACCCTAGAAGACTAGGCTTCCAATTCTGGCGTACATCTCTTGTATGACCCTAAACAGCCAGACAGTTTTTACTCTGGAAGGTTGAACACAACCTCAAATCCTGATCATGCATTTGTAAATATGGGTGTCATTTCTGCTGACTGTGCTGTTCTCGACCGATTTCCGAAGTCTCAACATAGACGATCACTGACCACTCAAGGCAGCCTTGCTATGTCTGTACCGACAAAGCCAGTAAAAAGGTGGAACTTCCGCAAGGCAGACTGGGACCAGTTTGGAAATCTGGTGGATTCAGAAGTGCCTAACCTCTAGACACCAACCTCTTTTAACATGGACAATTCTTACATAGCACTATGCAAACTCTTCATTAAAAAAGCAAAGAAGACCAGTTACATCCCATACTGGGACGAGGAATGTGATGTCAGATCTGATAAACTGCCTGGACAGGAAAAGTCGCAAGCGCTGAGAGGAGACGGTCCAGGGAATTTATTTCACTCATTCTAGTAGGAAGGCCTGGAAGACTATGAACCGCCTCACCGACAGAGTTCCCAAACCATCGAAATGTCCTGTGTGTCTGCTAACTCAATTGTTGAGCAACTCTTCGCAAGTGGTCGTTTCAAGGATATCGAAAAGGGGCCACTTTCAACACTCTTTTCACTAGATGAGATCACCTCTGCTATCAGTCAACTAAAGATTGGAAAGGCCCTGGGTCCTGATAGCATATCAGTGGAGTTCCTGATGCACTGTGGCCCACGATGTCTTGAATGGTTCCAGAAGTTCTACACGTGTTACCTCACCAACCAGTCCTTACCCAAGATCTGGAGAAGGGCTACCATCATCGCACTCCCCAAATCAAACAAGACTGCTGACAACCCCAAGAACTACCCCCCAATATCACTTCTGTGCGTTTCCATCAAACTCCTTGAGAGGGTAATCCTGGCCCTGCTGGAGCCAGTCGTCGAATCCCATCTGCCTGATGAACAAGCAGGATTTCGCCGTGGCCGGAGCACCGTCCATCAGATCGTAAAACTCACAAATGATATTGAGAAGAGCTTTGAAAAGCATCATAAGGCAGTCGTATCTTGGTGGACCTTACTGCAGTATATGGCACCGTGTGGCATCAGGGTCTGACACTCAAGCTTCTCAGGACCATCCCGGATTGTCGCCTTGTACAATTATGTAACATGCTTGCAAATCGCAGCTTTGTCCTCAAAACCAGTGATGGACAGAGCAGTCGACCGCGTCATCTGAGGAACGAAGTCCCACAAGGATCAGTGCTTCCATGCTGTTTAACCTGTATATCAGCGATTTACCTCAAACAACATCTAGACAATATGGTTACGCCAACCTTGCTCTTCTTCACTCGGACAGAAGCTGTACTGAAGTAAAACGTACACTTACTTCTGACATAGCCCTACTTGCAGCGTATTTCAAGACCTGGAGACTCAAGATGATTGAAGCCAAGACCACCGCTACTGCATTCCATCTTAACACCAAAGAGGTTCATCGCCAGCTTCAAATCAATCTTAATGGAGCGCCTCTGCCATACAATCCTACACCAACCTCCCTGGGAGTGAGGCTTGACCGGCAGCCTTGCTGAATTTTGAGCGGGTCGGAAGGGGGCAAACAAACATTTTTTTCGGCCTAGGTGACTTGCAATCGAGCCGCTAAGTATCATGGGTAAGGCGCGTTTTTTACCTGTGGCCAAGAATATTGTTTTTTATCTTATTCAACTGGCAATTCAACAACAATTATAAAAACATAAAAATTATAATTATAAATCACCATGTTCCATAAAATGAGATTTCAATATAGATTTAAAAACAGATTTACTACAGGTGAGGAAGGAGTCTCTGGTAGTTGATAGAATATCAAATGATTGTGAAGTTAACTGTTTGGAGTGATCGAATGCCTTAAAGTTAAAGCCTCCTTTTTATAATTGACACACCACCTGCAAAATTGAAACACTAGCATTATTTAAACAAGAACAAGCAGAAGAGATGGAAAGGTAAATCGTTCTAGTTTTAAAAGTTGTGCGTCCATGACACGAATCTTTCAGCCCACAAACTACCCATTCTGGGTTTGCGATTTCTACGATCGTAGGGTTATAAATGAGAATCCCATTCTAGACGTTTGGGGAAGAAGGTTGGAAGATGTTTTTCTATAGTTTGAAAGGTGCTGAATCCGAATTTTTGGGTCCAACCTCTGGGTACATTGGTGTACATTAAAGCATAATTTGACTTGATTTGAAATTTACCCCTGTACTAATTTTACCCCCTTATTTTACAATGTTCCCACATTTCCGAGAGGTTGGACCCAAAAATTCTGATTGAATACCATTCAAACTATAGAAAAACATCTTCAAACCTTCTTCCCCAAACTTCTAGAATGGGATTCTCGTTTATAACCCTACTACAATGCACTTACGCTGCTGATCGTCCTATAGTTATCTACGAGTGGAATAACATATGACCGCTTAAAGGCTGACTCATTTTTAAAACAAATCGTGTTTTTTGCATCTACATAATGCTTGTCTATATATAATCATTGTGTGAAATACCTAAGCTCAAATCAAAGGACTTCATATAAAAAATCACAACTTTGTTTTTTTTTTTTTTTTTTAATTGGAAATTTTGTTACACGGTATCCTATGGCACTGTTATACTGTGCATAAATGTTAACTGCATGAAAACGGAAAAGCCCGATTCATCTCTGACTTTGGAATTGAACATTATTATGTGACTATCTTATGTTCTAGATGATGCATTTTTAATTTGTACTCAAAATAATTATATTTCGAAATCCCTGAGTCAGCTTTTAATTAATTTGAAAGGACCCGAAACAGACATGGTGTCAACATTTCAATTTGAACATCCTTCACACTCAAGTGACTGGGAAACTGAGCTACCTCCGGCACTTATATAGCATTTTGACTTTTTGCGATAGTGATTTCTGAGCACGTCGGTGGCGCTGCTTTCATTTCACAGACTTATATGCCAGAAAAGCTTCCCTTCTGAGATAGCACACCCTAAGTTGGGTTTGTTTTGCCCTTCTGAAGGTTTTTTTTCGGCAAAACTGCGTATCTTTAAGTATCCTGCCATTTTCTCTCAAAATCATTTCATTATTTATGGCAAAATTACGTAACTTTGAGATACGTAGTTTTGCCATTTAAACGTTTTGCAGTTATTATGGACCCTCTTTATCCATGCACGATAGTTAGTGGTCTCAAATTATGTGGTCACTTTTCAATAGGGCCAATTTAAGTTTACACAGGGGTCAAACTTTTAAAATACATGTACTCCAGTCATGTTGAAATGCCATTTTGTCCGTCTAGTCATAAGGATTCTCAAAATGTATAGTGTGTACCATCTATGACCATTGGTTTTTGAATTATTGGGTAAAATGGCTAAAATTCTAAGGAAAGGTCAATTTCCATTTGTACAGGGGTCAAAATCAGAAGTTGCTCCACTTTGGGTAAAAAATGAAACAAATTGTTCATCCAGCTTAATGTGTCAAAATAAGGAATGTGTGTAGCATCTGCAATGCATAGTTATCGTGTTATGTGAAAAAATAGGTCATTGGGCGACATAATCCAATTGGCATTGACATTCTTTGACCTTTATCTCGGTAAGTAAACATTTAACATAACCAAACCTATAATTTTGGGAGTCCTCTTTCCTCAGGCAATAATTTGCAAGTATTTAAAATATAATCGTAGTAACTTTCAATGTTGAACCCTGACAAATTGAGATTGACCTTTTTTATCGTTTTAGTCATTTTACCCTATAACTCCAGAACCAATAGTCGTATCCTTATGACTAGACGGACACTATAGAAAATGTTTCAACGTGTTTTGAGTAGTTTAAATATTTGACCCTGTGTAACCTGAAATTGGCAGGATTTCAATTTATTGAAAAAGTGACAATTTTAGATCACTAGCTACCTTGCATTGATATAGAGGGTCCATACTCACTACCAAAGATGTCAAACCTTAGATGTAGGCGGGCATGAACGGGCTCCTTAAATAAGGACCCTATGATATTTTGCTTGTGCTCTATTATCAAGAATTTTTATTTCAATGTAAGTGATATTTTGTGTTCAGCCACAGAAATATAGCAAATGCATTTTGCCATAACTGTTTTTCCGTAAATTTCTATAGTTTTAAAAAATGTGTAGGGAGACTTGCCAAAATTCACACAGATTTAGAGAGATGGTACCTTTTAGAGTTAATACTTCTTTAAAAAGTGTGAAAGTATCAATGGAGAACAAAAAACCTGGAGGTGTATGGCAACCTATATAGGTGTTAGTGTCAGTACAATGGAATTTTTGTTCCATGACAGAGGAAGAGAACTAATTGAGTGAGTGACAGAGAGTACAGAAGAGAGGAGACGTGACTAAGAGCGCGTTCACACATAGCTGAGGATTTCTTTTGCCGATCCCTTTTTAAAAATGGCGAGTTCACAAACCATGGCCTACATGTATCATGTCAATAGCGTAGGTGGACGAGGTGTCTCGGCCCGTTTTCAGAAACAAATCGTCATGACTCTGAAAACATTGATATTCATTCGGTGCAACAAAATCGTGTCTGCACAGTTACGAATTTGTGGCGATCAAGATGAAATCCGATGTGTAGATACACCATCTTTTATTAGTTAATTATTGTTTGATGAGTTGATTTAAGTGGGAGATAAAATATTGTCAGAAAAAGAAATTATACTTTCATTCTGTACAATAATCGTTTATATTCACACATGCAGAAACTTGGCACAAATAGGTTGCTCGTCTCACGGTGTACCGGCGACACAATCCCAACAACAAATCACATTTTGTGCATATTTCTGTTCAAATTTCTATAGACAAGTTTTGAATTTGAATTGAAAGTTACCTATCGATTTATGACTTTCAGAAAGTTTTAGAAAGAGATAACAGATATATCAAAAACAGGTTCAGCAAGAAAGACTTCCTGTCAATAAACTACACCACTTATGGCAATCCAGTATCTCCAATTCAACCAAGCTGACCTTCTTCAGAGCCTGTGTAGAGAGTATCCTGTTAGGCCAGATTATTCTGTTTCAAATACTCATCTCCCTCAATACAAGACTTCCAATATCTCGGCTTCGTGTAAATTGTTAAGAAGGGCAATAGATCTGAGGCCTAAAAATTACTCTACCTTTTTCATTACAATTAAGTTACAGTTAAGTTCATGAAAGGCTTAATAATATGCATTAGAGTATCAAATATCACGTTGACCAAAAATATTATATTGACTATTATATTAACCGACATAAAAAAAACACTCAACAGAATAACAAAGTGATTACATTTTGACATTTTAAGGCCCACTCACAAACAAGGCAGTATTTCTCAGCTGCTGTCTGTGGGCCACTAATCTTTTACACTGAAAAATGGAACATATTGCATTCTTCAAAGCCCAACGTGGCGGTAGGCAAGGAAGCACAGGTGCGAAACCAGTACACTGACCAATGCATACAATTTTCCATTTTCTACGACAGTTACCAGGAATGCTGTTGTTTATGCCGTCTCGAGGACGCCAAGGTCACAAGAAATACCCTTAAAAACAAACAAATGAAGCTTGTGTACAAACGATCTGAAGTATCTAAACAACAATGATTATTTAATTTGGTATCAACTTGATTGCGTGCTGTTAGAATTGGTATGCGCAAAAACACAATTACAATGGCAATAACGATACACTCAATGTCCTAAAAATTACAATCTAATAGTTTCCACTCGAAACGTAGCTGACGAATGTCCAGATTAAAGAAACGTTGCAGGGTCAACGAGAATGTCCTCACAGCAACGAGCTAAAAAAAATGACACCATCTGCAAAGTTATTAATCCACGCTACTATGGCTAATCTTATTCAGATAATTAAGTTCCTTTGCAGAGCAGTCATGAAGCCAAAAATGTCCTCCAGCATTCAAGATGAAAGTTATATAGGCTTATTAGCGACACAAAATCAACAGCACTATTAATGCAGATGTATCCACGCATCTTTTGTTGAGAGAAAATGACAGAGACAAAAATA
The DNA here is from genome assembly GCA_023653785.1 of Ophioderma brevispina. NCBI lineage: Eukaryota > Metazoa > Echinodermata > Ophiuroidea > Amphilepidida > Ophiodermatidae > Ophioderma > Ophioderma brevispina. The sequence goes on along the minus strand of JAMKCH010000928.1, from coordinate 8,648 downwards.
GCTTCAATAAGCTATCCTGGTACACTGCACCAATCTACTCTCAATGAAGATCAATTCTACTGGCAAAGTATTTCCCAATACTATTATTTCCCAATACCTAAAATAGTTCTTACAACATCATGCCTAAACTTGCCTAGCACTGTCCAATTGGATCTCACACAGATTACATCATAGGCATGACATCATCTTAGATTAATGACATCATAGGAACTACCTATATGATGCAATCTTTGTTTTGTAACACATGGAAAAACCCCAATCTATCTATAGTAGCTTGTCACCAAATCCAGTAAACAACACCTGGCACCATCAATATATCACTAGGGGAATTCAATTTTCTCTCATGTTTGATGAAATAAAGTACTATGTACTTTCTCTGCCCAGAATATTTTTTCAGGTACAAAGAGAAAAAATAATATTTTTATCTCAAAATGAAGGATACTATAACTCTGTTTTGAGCTATTTTGCACGTAACACGGGTCACTCGCGTTCATTTATTATTGCTCATCACAAATTGTTATTGATCTACATGGACTCTTGCATAACAATCTCACTTAACATCGATGGTTAACGATTGTTTTAGTTTGCCAACCTATTACAGCCACATCATACTTGTAGTTGCAGAGTATTGTTCCTGTCAAACACAAATGTCTTGGTCCGAAATGAAGTCAGTGGAACATGTGGGTCTCCCAATTCGTGGTAAACTATTTGTTATACTGTATATCTATGTATATCATGTAATTTTGGTTGTTTGTTTTCTGTTTGTTTGCTTTTAACGTTAGGGCACTGCCATGGATTCCCTTGCAATGTTATGAAATACATCTGGTATATAAATTCTTGCTACTCGTGCAGCGATGCATACGAGGTCGTGTAATAGTCTTGTAACCGTTTTGTGACACGCGACCAAAAATAAATGTTTTTGTTTGTCTGCTGATGTAGGGTAGAGGTCTAGGATCGGATTAGCATAAGGTATGGTATACTCACTGGAGTTGATCTATCAGACTACGGCAGTAAAATTGTCATTACGAAACGGCTTGTTTTAAATTGAACAACAGGTGCCTTGGGTGTTAACTTTGCCGCTTTTATCCCAGTATTACGAATCCTGTGAAGCGACCCCAGACTGCTGTCTACTGGGAAACCGTCCATGCATAACTAAATCCCATTCAATCATTGCATCGATTATGTTGTTGTCTGACGTAACTCCTGGGCACTATTGGCTATTCATAGGTTTATATGATGTTGGAGACGCACTAAGAACAGCTTACAGTTGTATACAAATACAGAGCAGGACTATTTTAAATCCGGCAAGAGCCACTCAGCTTTGAACTAAGTTTGAGAACACAGAAGGGAGCGCATGTGCGTTCGATTTACATCACATATATTAAAGAAAAACACCAGCCAGACAGCAGTCTGGTCAATACAACAGACAGCTTCTCGGATCTATCGATTCAGTCAAGGAGGATTTATTGTTAGGTTGTCTCATGATGCACAACTTACATTAATCTTCTTTACCAACTGCAGCTGGAGACTTCAAGGTGCATTTCTGATTCCAGCACCCTTTGTTTTATTAATTGTTCACTAGATGATCCCGATCTTGAGGTTTTATGTGTTATGAGCATTTTCTTGTTTCCCACGGTCCCATATGCCATGAAAATACAAAATTGCAAATTTCTTACAGACGCGACCGAATTTGCACGTAAGATTAGGTACGCATGGATCACTAAGGATGATATAAAAATCTCAACCTTTTTAGGTAAGTCGGGGGTTGTAGATCACGAAAAACCACTTTAATCATTCGATTAACCATCGTGATTGCAAGTTGAAGTTCATTATGGAATTCTTAAGGGATTTAAACGACCGTCATTACAACTCTTTTGGGGTCTTTGTCCTTGTTTACAGTTATTATTTGGAATTCTTATACGAGTGTGATTATATTCTCAATCGATTGAGCGCGTATTATCAATTTATTGTTTATAATATAAAATCATGTTTTAACCAATATCGTGGTTTATCATTATCTTTTTACCTTAGGGCGTTCACGCCTAATTACTTAGGCGTTCACGCCTAAGGTTGGAGTTCCGTCGTTCTTCTTAAGTTAGGCGGTATAGCGCTAACACTTGTTCTTACGGTCTTAGAGGCGGATCGCCTAACTAAACTTTGTTCTTAACGTTTTTCTTGCTTTCTGACAATTTTCAATTGCTTCTTCTTAACATACTTGATCGGATTTAAAAACACAATGGTCACAAGCATGGGTTTGTGGAACGGTTCAAAAGTATGCTTTGTGTGGGGTCAAAGGTCACGTGAACCGATTAAAATTAAATATTAAAAAAAATGTAAAATGTAAAACAAGGTCAAATAGAAAATCTGTTTAGCCCATCTCATAGGACTGATGAGAGGGTCAATAAAAGTCAATTATGACTTCATCACTGACCCATGGTTTGGAGCAAAGGTCAAAATACTTCAATTAAGGACACTAAATCACTACTCCTCCTACAGATTAAGCAACCTGATCGTGTAAGTCATCCATATGAAAATCAGCTTGGCCCCTTTACAAAAGTTATCGGTCAGGATGTCAATATGGGGTCATCTGAGGTCACTTTGGGGCAAACATATTTACTGTTGTAAAATTACAATTAGGTCAAATATAAAATCTTTTTATCCTCTCAATAGGACTTGATTAGAGGGCAATAAAAGTCAAACATGGACTCTATCGACTTTGACCCATGGTTTAAGGGGTCAAATGTTCACAAATCTTCAAATTATGTATACATTTCAATCACCACTCTTACAGATGCAACAATGATTGTGTTGACTTATCATTAATTTTGACTTGAGGATTTACAAAGGAGGGGTAGAGAGTCAATCTGGTGGTCCATCATTGATTCTTCCCCGCCTACTTATATTTATGGCTCTTGCAAAGAGCACCAAGTCTAGTTAGTTAGGCGGTATCGCCTAACTTACTTGTTCTTACGTTTTTTTCTTCTTCTGGTTCTTTCTGACAATTAGCTCTCTCTTCCACGATACTTGAACGGATTTAAACCACAATTGGTCAGAAGCATGGGTTTGTTGAACGGTTCCAAATTTATTGCTGTTGTATATTTGTGTTCCACTGTGCATTATTCTGTTCGCCTTTTATCCCCTTTCTTTACTGTGTATGTTCACACCTTTCACCCCCTTTCACTCCCCCTCTTGAAGGTTGTCTCATACATTACGGGGAGATAAGGGAGCAAGTGGAAAAGGAGGGTGAGAGGGAATAGTTAGGAGTGCTCACGGGTGGGGGGGACGGGGTAGGTACTAGCCACGTGGCTCCCTGCGGGGTCATCGACGATTCGACTTTCTCTTGTGATCCACGGATACCCCTTACCCTCTGGTGCCTGATCCACTCGCGCTTGATCTCGACCCTTGGCGATGATGGTAAGGTGGAAGCAATTGGGAGGGGGTTGTTTCGCCTTGTCCAAAGACGGCAAATGTACGGTACACTATCAAAGCACTACGCCTCCTGACAGGGTCCGATCAACCTGATCGTGTGAGTCATGCATATGAATTAGCTTGAGACCCTTCACACAAGTTATGGGTCAAGAGAGTCAATATGGGTCAATCTGAGGGTCACAGAGGTCAAACATATTACTGTGTGTAAAATTTAAAACAAGGTCAAATAGAAAATCGGTGTAGCTCATCTCATAGGATCTGATGAGAGGTCAATAAAATCAATCATGACTTCTCACTTGACCAATGGTTTAGGGGTCAAAGGTCAAAATACTTCAAATTACATTACACTTCAAATCACTACTCCTCCTACAGATTAAGTACCTGATGTGTGATCATGCATATGAAGCAGCTTAGGACCCTTTACAAAAGTTATGGGTCAAGAGGTCAATATTGGGTCAGCTGAGGTTCACAGGGGTCAAACATATGTACTGTGTGTAATATTTAAAACAAGGTCACATGAAAATTGTTTGCTCATCTCATAGGACCTGATGTGAGGTCAATAAAAGTCAATTATGACTTCATCACTTGACCCATGGCTTAGGGGTCAAAGGTCTAATACTTCAATTACGTTACACTCAAATCACTACTCCTCCTACAGGTTAAGCAACCTAATAGTGTGAGTGCATGCATATGAATAAGCTTAAATTGCCATTTACAAAAAAGTTACGGGCAGAGGTCAAAATATGGGGTCAGTGAGGTCACAGGGGTTCAAACATATTTCCTGTGTGTAAAATTAAAATGAGGGTCAAAAGTAAAATCAGTTTAGCCCATCTTATAGACCTTACCCAGGGTTTAGGGGTCAAAGGTTATAAATACTCCAATTACGTTACACTTAAATCACTACTCCTCCTACAGATAAGAATGATAGTGTAAGTCATGCATATGAATTAGTTGAGACCTTTACAAAAGTTATGGTCAAGAGGTCAATATGGGGTCATCTGACGGTCAAGAGGTCAAACAGATTACTTGTGTAAAATTTAAAACAAGGCAACGAAAAATCGGTTTAGCTCATCTCATAGGAACTGATGAGAGGTCATAAAAGTCAATCATGACTTCATCACTGGCACCCCCCCCCATGGTTTAAGGGTCAAAGGTCAAACTAATTAAATTTATGTTACCTTTCAAGTACCACTCTACTGATGTAACATGGTAGAGTGACTTATGCAATATTGACTTGAGGAATTTACAAAAGTAATGAGTAGAGAGGTCAATCTGGGGTCATCTAGGGTATTCTTCCCGCCTAACTAAAATGCTCTTCAAAGAAGCACCACCAAGTCTAGTTTCTTCTTCTTTTTTCTGAAAATTTGCTCTGCTGCCACAACTTATCGGATTTAAACCCCAATTGGTCACAAGCATGGTTTGTTACACGGTAACAAAAGTTATACGGTTTTGGGGTCAAAGAGGTCACGTAGCGGTCACAGGGGTCAAAGGTCACTAGGGGTCACAGGGGTCAAAGTTATTTACTGTGTGTAAACAACATTGTAAAACAAGGTCAAATAGAAAATCTGTGTAGCCCATCTCATAGGAACTTGATGAGAGGTCAATAAAAGTCAATATGACTCATCAACTTGACCCATGTTTAGGAGTCAAAGGTCAAAATACTTCAAATTAAGTTACACTTCAAATCACATACTCCTCCTACAGATACGCAAGCAACCTGATCATTTGAGTCATGCATATGAATTAGCTTGAGACCCTTTACAAAGTTATGGGTCACGAGGGTCAATATGGGGTCATCTGGGGTCACAGAGATCAAACCATATTTACTGTGTGTAAATTTAAATAACGTCAAATAGAAAATCTGTTTAGCCCAAATTTTATAAATTTAAAAAAAAAAAAAAAAGTCAATTGTGACTTTATCACTTGACCCATGTTTTAGGGTCAAGGTCCCATAATACTTCCATTTACGTGACACTTCAAACCACTACTCCTCCTACATATTAAGCAACCTGATTGTGTGAGTCATGCATATTAATAGCTTATGTTACATTTCAAAATCACACTCCTACGATAACAGATCGTGTGACTATGCATTAATTGACTTGGGGAATTTACAAAATTGAATGGGTACGAGGTCAATCTTGGGGTCATCTAAGGGTCATTCTTCCCCCGCCTAACTTATTCGGGGTGCTCTTGACAGAGCACTAAGTCATGTTCTTTCTCTTTCTTTTCAAAGGTGAGTAGCGAATGTGGAGATATAAGGTGAACGGAGGAGGAGGGAATGGGAACTGAATGCGAAAAGTAGAGATGGGGGGAGAGGATAAAATAGGCGGAAAGATCATGAACGAGTGAGTCTTTTCAAGTGGAGAGGAGGGGCGGTGATGGAAGATAGGGAAGCGGAGAAAAGGGGAAGAAGGGAGGGAGGGGTAAAGGAGTTTAGTGGTGAATACGGGGGCGAGAAAGGAGGCAGGGGGTAGGATGGGGGGAGGAGAAGAAGAGGGGGGGGGGTTAAGTTAATGAGGTTGAGGAGAGGGAATAGAAGGTGGTAGAAAGGGGGCAGGAAAAAAGAGAGGAGGTAGGGTAAGGAGACGACTCTAGGGAATAAAGTCACGAGATAAGAGGGAGGATGGGGGATGGTAATGTGAAAAGAAAAGAGGGAACTGAAAAAATGGGGAGTAAAATGCGGTGGGTGTGGTGCTAGAGTGGGAAGGTTGGGTGAACTGGGGGAAACAAGTTGAATAGAGGAAGCGGGTAAAAGGGTGGGACAGGGGGAAGGTGATATGGGCTGGAATAGGGGAGAGCGGGGCGAAGGGAGAAGGGGGAGTAATTGGTCAGAGTGGGAAGTCGGAGGTGCAGGAACGAGTTGGCGGGGGTGAGAAATGAGGAGGTGTGCATAGAGGAAATAGTGATGGAATCCAGAATGGAAGGGATATGGGGGGAGAGGTGGGGAGCTATAGAAGGAAAGCGATGTAGGGTTGGGGTAGTGGTGGGAAAAAGTGTTATGGAAAAGAAGTTATGAGCGGGTAGTTTAGGTGGGTAAAGGTAGTAAAATATAGTAGGGAAAGGTGGGGGGGACTAAGTGTTGACATATTAGGGAGGAAAGGTTAGGAGTTGGAGGGTAGGTGGGTTAAGGGGAAGAAAGTGAGGGAGAGGGTATGTGAGGTGTAGGGTAGTAGTAAGGGGGGGGTTTCAACCACACTTTTTCAAAGGCTTCTTCTCTCACATGATCGCCCAATTGCAACGAGATTCCGGTCACAGAACCCCTGACCCAACCCCTCATATAGGGTGTTAACAGTTGGACCATAGGGGTCACGTAGGGTCGTGTCGCGCTAATACCCTTTTTGCTTCTTCTCCCACACTCGCATGTGCTATCGATGTCGGTCGTCACAGTGATTGCCAGGTGGCCTGGCCATATGGGTGGGTTACAGAATTGGGGGGGAATCCAAGGTCATTTAGGGGTCAAAAAGGGGCATTCTCTCTAACCCCTCGCAATATTTCAAAATGCTACTGTTATACACAGTGGCGTTGATCTTAACCAAACTTCTTCAGAATAACCCTTGATCTAAGTGTCATACAAGTGTTCACTATTGGGCAAGGTCAGCAGGTGTCATTACAGGTCAGTCGCACTTACCCTCCGTTTTGCTGTTTCTGCCACAAGCCATTCCCTATATCACTAACTTGGTCCAGAATAACCACTGACACAAGACCCCATATGGTGTTACAGAATTGGGGTCAAAGGTCCAACACATTAATGTACATTTCAGTCACCACTCCTACTGGATGTAACATGGTCGTGTGACTTATGCATAATTGACTTGAGGAATTTACAAAGTAATGAGTAGATAGGTCAATCTGGGGTCTCTAGGGCTATTCTTCCCGCCTAACTTAAAATTGCTCTTCCAAAGAGCACCCAGTCCTAGTGCTTCTTCTTTCTTGTCCGAAAAATTTCTTCTGCTTCACATACTTGAACGGATTTAAACCAAAATTTGTCACAAGCATGGGTTTGTTAACCGGTACAAAAGTTCTACGTTGTTTTGGGGTCAAATGTCACGTCGGGTCACAGTGTCAAAGGTCACGTAGGGTTCACAAGGGGTCCAAAGTTATTTACGTGTGTCAAATTTAAACAAGGTCAAATAGAAATCTGTTTGCCCCTCTCATAGGACTTGATGAGAGGCCAATAAAGTCAATCATGAACTTCATCACTTGACCCATGGTTTAGGAGTCAAGTCAATCTTCAAATTACGTTCCCTTCAAATCACTACTTCACCTACTCCTCCTCACAATAAAGCAACCTGATCATGTGAGTCATGCATATGAATTAGCTTGAGACCCTTTACAAAGTTATGGGTCAGAGGTCATCTGGGGCATCTGGGTCACAGAGGTCAAACCTATTTACTGTGTGTAAAATTTAAATAACGTCAAAATGAAAATCTGTTTACCCATCTTATAGGACTTGATGAGCGGTCAATAAAATTCAATTGGGACTTTTCACTTGCCCATGTTTTAAGGGGTCAAAGGTCATAATACTCCCATTTACGTTACACTTCAACCACTACTCCTCCTACAGATTAAGCAACCGATTGTGTGAGTCAGGCATATTAATTAGCTTATGTTACTTTCAAATCATCACTCCTACGATGTAACATGATCGTGTGCCTTATGCATTAATTGACTTGGGGAATTTACCAAAGTAATGGGTTAAGAGGTCAATCTGGGGTCACTAGGTCATTCTTCCCCCGCGCCTAACTTATACGTGCTCCTGCAAAGAGCACTAAGTCTATTTCTTTCTTCTTTCTTCCACCACTTTTTCCAAGTCTTCTCTCTCACAGATTCCTCCCAATTGCAACTAGATTCGGTCCACAAGAACCCTGACCCAACCCGCAGATAGGGTGGTCACAGTTTGACTATAGGGGTCCGTAGGGTCATTGTCGCTTAAATACCATAAACCCTTTTTGTTGCTTCTTCCACCGACAGCTCTCATGTGCTAATCGTGTCGTTCGGTCACATTGATTGCCAGGTGCCTGGCCATATGGGGTGGTAACAGATTTGAATCCAAGGTCATTTAGGGTCAACAGTGGCAGTCTCTCTAACCCCTCCACTATTTTCAAAAATCTACTGGTATTACACCGTGGGCTTGATCTTACCCAACTTCGTCAAGAATAACCCTTGAATCTAAGTGTCATACAGGTGTTCAAATTTGTGGTCAAGGTCAAGCATGG
>JAMKCH010000927.1:0-45661 GCA_023653785.1 Ophioderma brevispina | reverse complement strand
GATTTTTTACCGCTGTGGCTGTCTGATAGTCGATACCATGTCGAAACTGATTTCCAATGTCAGTTCATATGAATCTGAATGTGATAAGTCATATTTATACTAATTAAATTAGACTTATAAATTAATTAACCCTCGTTTACGAACGGGTTAACGATCTCTTTATTCGATTCGCCATAACCAAAAACCGGTGTCAAATGAGTAATGTAATTACCAATTGACAATTTATGCTCGTTTCATGCCCCCCCCCATTAAAAACACTACCGGGGATAGGAAAGGTAAAGGTGATCCCAAATTAGTGCGGGATTAGGTTGTGGCAATCACCCCCCCCCGGCGTTATAAATCCCGGGGGAAGGGGGAATATCCCCCCAATATTTGATGAGGGGGGATGGTCAATAGATAATCCCCCCATGTTGATACCCCTTCACGTGTTTTGGACCCAAAATAAACCTCATATTTTACCATAATAGTTTAAAAATGGTAAGTAAATTTCCGCGCGCTTTGTGCGCCTTTTGTTCAAAGTACAATTTAATGATTTTAGCTTCTAAATGGCAAAATTTTTAGCGCGTAATGGATCTTTTCAGCAAACCCCATTTCACCATAAATTTTCAATCAACACCATCCCCCCAATGTCAAAAAGAAATTAGGACACTGACCCCCCCCTTTCAGGAGGGAAATACAACCACGCCCAGTACGACACAGGATATCACAGACTTTGTTGGTAGTTGCCATAGATAGCAGGTCCTCTATCTTTCCTTTGATACCAAAATGCGTTGACCAATACTAAAATGTCATAATTGACGTCATAATAGCTCACATGATGGAAAAGGTTAGTGTTACAATATTAATTTTGAGCCAGTAAATTTGCAAATATCAATGTTTTCCTAATGCAGTATTTTAACTTATTACCTTATGAAGTCATAGAAATTGAAGTCATCGTTAGTTTCTACATTTTTGACCCAATGGAAAGAGTAAAGTTAATAAATTCTAAACTACGGTATTGTACCAAAATGTTATAGGCCCCAATTGGATGTTCAATAAAGCAAATTCAAGCAAAGGCCAGACAGCCATCTGCGGAGAGGGTGATTATCGCATTATTATTAGCCGGTAAGGTTAAGAGGGGATTTAATAACACAAGGCTGGACAACTTGATAGGGTCTTTGAACTGTGTTGTGGGTCCTCTTCTCTATTAGGGTCCATGTGAAAGCCTTGATTTTGTGTGTATGTTGCTGCCTCAAGGTGGAGAAAGGGCAAACTTGAAATAAACATTAAACCAAAACACCCCACTACTCCCCTGGAACGCGAATATTATATTTAGTGAAACTTGTTTTGAGATAAAAGTTGTCATCGTTGCCTTCTTCTTGCTTTGGCAGGTGTTTCTGTGCATTGAGTTCTCTTTTGATTTTGTGTTTGTTTAAATTTGGGAGAGATATTGAGTGACAAGTCGAGATGGGGCCTTTTTGGATTGAAGTTGAATTAAACTTAAAAGGTTGAACTCCCCCAACTGCCTTATCAATGGAGTGAATAGTACACTGTGAGCATGACGTGGAGCTATAGAAGTTATGCCATGGTGCGAGAACCAACATTTTTATCACTAAATAATCACATTTGGGGACCCCTTATTTTCTGGTTGGACCCCTTGTTTTCCGACTAAAGGTGGGGTTAAGGGGTCCAAATATCTTAACTGGACCCGTTACTCTTACCATGGCAGCGCTACCCCTGGTGATTCCTAGTATGACCCAGTTGTAACACGTGCTATCTCTGTCATAATTAAATCTTGGGTAACTACAATTTCAAGTCTATGCGTACCTACCGGGGGGGGGGGGGCAAGTTATCCCCTCTGGTTCGAAAAGCCATACGAGTATGGAATAAAATGTGCATTTTTCATCCCTAGTTCTTCAGGAATTTCGACTATTTCATCCTAAATTCAGGTAAAATTAAAGTAAATTGGGCAATTTTTCTCTCACTTAACGCGCACATTTTGTCAAGTTCCAGGCTTAAAGGCTTACTCAGAGATTTTGAATATCATTTTTTGGTGTATCTAATTAAAAATAGTCCATCTAGAACTAAAGATGTTACCTTAAATGCTTAATTCCAAAGTTAGAGATCAATCAGATTTTTCATGCAGTAACATGTTATACACAGTATAACAGTGCCATAGATCCGTGTATAACAAAATTTCGAATCCTAATTTTAAAAACCAAGTTGTGGTTTTCTAGTATAAAACTTCGATTTGAGCTTAGTATTTATCACAGTGATTATATATGGACAGCATTATGTCTATGCAAACCGATTTGTTTGAAAATATGCGTGCGCCCTCATCGGAAATCTCTGTATTCAGCCTTAATTGGAGCAAATCCCTGGCATGAAGGACTACAATTTTTGGCCCCTCTGGCGGGGCGACTTGGAAATTTTTCCCCTCTTAATTGACTGCCCCTCTGTCGCCACTGTGTAAAGTTTACAGAATGCTGAAGCTTAAGTGGGTTATCCACTCTGTTAACAGTGGTGCATGATGTCATGGTCATGTCTTGGGCATGAAACCAGTTGTTTTGAACCAATCCCATAATGCATTGCAATAGGCCTATGCTGTCTGTGACTAACCGCACATGGTAGTTTTTTGTCCACCACACATGCTCCAGGAGCAGGTCTCCCATACTGACCTCAAAGGGCAGCTATTATTTTTTCTATCTTTTTTGGCCTACCTAATCACAGACCAAGCGAGGATTGGTGTTTAGGATTGGTGTGTCCAGTTTGTCAATTCTACTTGTAATACATTTATGGATAAATCGCTGCTGCTATTGTGTTCCGCAATCAATATAATGGAAGACGCGGCTCTGGAACAGTTGCCACAACTTGCTCAGGAGCATGAGGGTGGTCAAAATCTCATCACACTTGCGTACAAAACCATGTTAGTACTTAAAACGTTCCAAAGCTTAATAACCATATGACATTTCATAATCACGCTAAAACTTTCCTAAGTACTAACCCTTTGTGGGCTAAATAGCATAAAAATCAGTATTATGTGTTGGGAATAGGATTTTTGTGGTATCACATGACCTATTGAGGTTAAATTCCCAACACTGGTGCATTTGTGTGGAATGACTCAATACACCCTCTGGGCATAAGTATCAACCTGTTTATTTGTGAAGTCTATCAGAATTAGCCACATGAAATATTTCTGGTTTAATAAAGTCTTTCTATAACAAAGCCCGAACATCCTTCAACCTATTGTCATATTGACGTTTTCTTTGAATTGAAATCATCTTGATGAATTCTTATATTCTTTCCAGGGAGCGTTGCAGTAGAACGCGTGCTATTGTGGAGTTTGGTGCAAGGAAACCATCAGCCATAATGATAGAAGACTTGTGCCGACAAATGCCGATCTACAAAATGACAATGTTATGCTCTGTGAAGGTACATATATAGTCCTGTGTAACATAAGCTCATTTTTTGGCTGCTTCTTGTTTTCAATCTAGAGATTTCCATTCCCAGTCGATAGTCCATAATTTTTCATTTTGTCCGCCTGCTCACAACGGCCGCATTTCACATTTTGAGGTTTGGCATCCAAAAAGTTTCAGAAGGATGTTGCCTAATTATTAGTTTTGTAATTATAGATTTTGTCTTTTTCCTCAAATCATCATATCCGTTTTTCACATCCTGTCGTATTTTAAAATCGCCATTTGTTTCACATAGTTTATATAGCGTTCTATTGCCATTCCCAAAATAAACAATTCTCATACATGATCTATTGTTGTTTTCTAAACAATTTCTTTAACATATGTTATCTTATTTTACGTGCATTAAAATACAGTGTAATATGCTTGTAGTTTGCAATACACACTATATTCCTGCCTATTAAGAATCATACATGTGATGCATTCTGGGAAAACCCGCCACAGTGGTTTGAAATGTATAGTTTTGAGTTTTTACGAGTTTGAAATACTCAGTTTCCATACTGTTTTTACTTCTTTCTCTTTGATACACCGTGACAAAACTTGACAAAAAAGAAATACAATATAACAGATTTTTTAAGCGATTTGTCTTGATTTTCCAAACTGTCCTGTGCTACGTGGCGGTTTTCCCGATCACATCACATATAATTGTAGTTTTAGTTTCATTTATGTATCTAGTTAGGTACTTCAAATGATGAAGCTAGGTGTTTTCTTTATCTTCCTTTCAAACAAACCTATAGCAGAAAAAACTATGTGCTATGTTTTCCTTTTGGTAGTCATAAAAAGTTGTGCGCTACACATTTTTTTCTTTTTAAAGTGACAGGGGAGCATTTTTTAGGATACGAAAAATTTCTCTCAAAGTTTGCCACAAGATCGATTGTAACCACCTACCAGAACAGTGGCGTGGCTAGCATGTTCGGGGCCCGTGACAAAAAAACAACTGGGGCCCCATGTATGCTCGAAAACTTGGTGATGGGCGATGCTAATAATACATTGTTGGGTTTTTTTTTTGGTAAATTGAAAGTAAATGTTGCTAAAATGTTTGTGCCCAGAACAAATAGCGGTGTAAAAAAGAAAGTCCCCCTCTAAACCTCTTCTTCGTGATTTGCTTAATAAACGTAACTTGTTTATCAATCCTAATGCAAATTTGTAGATTCAAATTTAGTTGTTCTGACGAACCCTGGACCACAGTTATCATTCGCGTATGTAAGCTGAAGACAAATGTTACTCAATATACATCTGAATGCAAATTAATGAATAAGAGCTTACATAATACTTATAGATCCACAACCTCGAAAATCTTGAAAAATCCCGAAAAAATATGAGTTAAGATGAACTCTCCTCTATCTCTCTTCCCCAATCTCTTAGGGCCCTTTAATCCCCGGGCCCAATTCTCAATTTCTGCAGAAACAAGTGTTTAGACTTTAATGAATGCAATTCAAGCTGAATTGCCTTTGTTTCAAATACGGCAAGAAGTGGGTCCAAATTTTATGAGAAAACACAACAGTCATCTTGGGGCCCATACACACGGGGTCACTGATCCCGCTAAATGAAAGTATTCTTTAGTCTTCAAGGGCCCCTTCAGGGCCTTTTCTCCGAACTCGTTTTTCTCTAGAACGCTCGGGCCCCCTAATTCCTCATTATTCTAGAAGAACTAGTGCTAGACATTAATAAGTAGTATTCAGGTCTCAATTTGCCATTGTGTCAATACTGCAGAATTGATGAAACACAACAATACCACTGGTCACTGATCCACGCTAAACGAAAGCATGATTTAGTCTTCAAGGGCACCTCCACGGCCTTTCTTTTCTCCAACTCCAGGCCCCAATTCATCATTATTCTAGAAAAAACTAGTGCTAGACATTAATGAGTACCATGCAAAAAGAAGGGTCTGATTTGCCATTGGTCAAATAGCCCAGAAGGGATTTTAATTAAAGTACCGAATAACAAAAGAAATTAAGATAGCACTTCTCCCGTATTGGTATCAGGCATTCTAGAGGGGGGGGCCGGATTTAATAACTAGGATAAGTTATTAGAGCGGATAGCATTGCCCGTTTTTTGAAATTTGCAAATCCTTATCATTTTTGTTCTCCCTTCCTCTCTCTTCCCCCTCTTTTTCCTCTCTCTTCTTTCTTTTTCGCTCTTCTCCCTCCCCTTTCTCTTTTTCTCCTCTCTGGGCCCCTAAACCTCTCTGGCCCTTGGACTTTGTCCACCCTTTCCCTATGGTAGCTACGCTCCCGCTACCAAGAACTTCCGAAGGTTTATCGGACAAATAAGTACCAAAGAAAACATCAAACCTGTTTTGAACTTGCCTGACTATCGTTCGTAATTGTCCCCATAGCATAGAACACCGTGCTTTGACTTTCTGTCGTGCCAGGCGACAGAAAGTACCAAATCATCATATTATGTATTAAAGATGTGCGTATTCGCTTATTCATTCAGGTGTGATCTAATGCATTGGAAAGCATTCCAAATATGCAAAAAACCCGGGTTTGAAAAACTGGGGGCTCTTCTGTCTGGAAATCTCATGTTTCTTTAAGGTAACTTTCATGATCCTAGCACCTCAGTTTGTTTTTGGTTTATAGATATCCCAGAGAAAGGTTATTTCCAAATGTCAGTTGAGTCTGTCCGTTGGGCATTTTGTTTTCGAAAATTCAGTTGATATCTGTGTGGCATTTTGGTTGTCGGTTGAAATTTTAGTTTTGGACAGAAAATTAAAAAAAATTTTTTAAAGAGACCTGCTTGAAAGATTAGGCCAACGGTTCGGAGGAGATAAGTCTAACTCTTGGAGGTATGTCGGGGATACGAGCTGTTGATCACAAATGCCCTTTTAATTGCATCGACCTACTTCCTTCTTTGTTGCCATATATTTTGTAGTTTGATTAAAAAAAAGATTAAACTGAGCCGATCGAATAACCGGCTTGGAAAGTTTGGTCCCCATGCCATGCATGCAGGTTTCTCTCCCCAGGTCAAATCCAGTTGATCCCAGTTGAACTGGTTTCAACTGGAACCAATTGAAATCCAGTTGACCAGTTGAATATTCCAGTTAAATCCACTGTGAAGCGAGTTGATTCTCGTGACCTGAAAATGGAACAATTTTCACTAGGTTTATATGCCCAGTTAACGCAGTTAAGACCAGTTAAAAACAGTTGAAACCAGTTAAGTTCCGTCACGAAATGGACAACTTTCACCTGGATCACTGAATTTTGACCTGGCTGTTCGTGTAGAATGTGTTTTTGTATCCTGTTCTCTGCACTCGAAATCTTCTTAGTCAACCCCATAGGGGGGTCATAAGTCATCTAGGGGTCCATTAGAGGTCATAAAATATTTCCAAATGCTGTTTTCCACACATTTCCATTATCATAACCCTAACATCTCCAAATCCGTGGCGGGATTCGAACCCTGGGCCCCATCTGGCCACCATTCGCCATGAGCACGTATGGCTACCACGAGGGAGTCGCTGCCCCCGGCCAGTGATTTGCATGCCCATTGAGTGTGGTTACGGATTGTCATCGCATCGTTTTTGGACTTAGTGCTTTTTTCTGAGCCTCCGGCTCATTGAGTGCTTAGTGAGTTTTTGGTACATAGGGTTAAAGACCTAGCAGTGATTATCCGAAAGAGTCAAAATATTTGAAATTTTAAGGAATTCTTAAAGTGAGAAAGTCTGTAGAATTCTCATAATTAACTTTTCCAACTGAAGAATTACAGAAAATGAAGAAAATGGCATTGTTCCCAAGATACGAAACTCCATTCAATTACATGTTGTATAAGTTTCCATACAGATAGTCATCCTAAAATGTCCATTTTGTTCTTATTATGCCGTTTCTGTCTTATCATTTTCAGGTTTGTTAGGATACTTATACTATTTACAGATGTGCAAAAAATCTGCTTTTTTATGATTTTTGTTTTTTGGGGTTCTTTTCTGTTTACAAATCACTGAGAGGGGCTTTCTAATGAAAACCAATGCAGGCATCATGTCATCTTTTCTTGGACTTGAATAGATCGAAAACATTTCACCTGTGCAATTTGTTCATTTTACTCAGGATTGAGGAAAGTGCGAGCAACCAGAGGTGTGTACAAGCATAAGATGGGAGTGCCGCCCGAGAGGGCGCAGTAGACCTGCAAGTCGACAGAGAGATCAGCAGCTATGCTAAGTTACTAGAGAGAAACCAGGAACTTAGAGCCAGAGTGGAGCTGCTTATCACAAGGTAATTACCAAAATATTTTATAATAATCAGAGTGGAAAAAAAAATGTAAAATTTTCCTGGGAACACAATCCAAATTTCACTCCCAATATTGCAAAATTGCCTTCAATTTGTTGTGTATTTCATTATTTAAAGGAACAAAAAATTCCCTCCAAATAGCACTTTCCAGGAATGTGGTTCCCAAATTCCCCCACTCAAATTTCCAGTCATGCTTCAGATTTTTCTTGAAAATCCTACCTTTGTGTTCATCAGGTAAAAAAACATGGAAAAATCATGAGATTTTTTGTTTTTAGTGTATTCTGATTGAGTTGAGTGAGTGGAATGCCAGCCAGACTTTTTTGAGGTTGCAAGATATCAGTTGCACACACAAAGCCATACCCTCCATTGGCTTCCTGTAAAATATAAAAAAAGTATTAAAAACCTTCCCAGATTTACTAAACTAGAAACAAGTCAAATTTGAGAACACAAATGTACAAAGATTTATCTTTTTGAAAACAGTAAACTTTGGTTCCTATCTTTAACCATATTTTTAGAACCCCGAAGTAATCGGGGGGTCTATTAGTACTCTGGGGTTTTGCAGCCAATGGTTTTGTTAACTGCGTGTTTATCTTATATCGTATTGTCTTGAAATTTTGCATGTGTTGTTTGGATGACTGGGAAAATAATGGGAGCCGTTTTTCGTTGGGGACAATAAGGTTGTGAAAAGCCAAGTTTAAGGGTCTAAAAAACACATTACTTGAATTTGGTCCGTGATGTGTCATACAGCTCCTTTTGGAAAAAAATGGGTGCAATTGTAAATTGGGCCATGGAAGCCGCCTGGGAATAGCAAAAAGTATCAACAGTAAGCCGCTGGCAAGCCTTCGCCTTTCACTTGTCCTAGTTTGGTGTCAATCAATGTGCTTGCAATTGTGTTTGTTTACACTAATTAGGGGCACTTGCCTTGCAGGACCTTCTCCATTTCTGTTGTTATTTCCATGCTCAACCCTTTCTGTCAGATGAAGTAATTTTGAAAAATGTTTATATTTCCCATAATGTAAATTTGTGTTTTTTCCATGATAAGCCCAGTGCATGCACCAATCGATTTGACACTAAGGGACTGCTCAATTAATTATTTCTGGTCAGTCAGAAGTAATAACATCCTCTAACCCCCGGTAAAAATAATTTCTTTCCTCAATTTAAAATAACTGTCTGGAATTTTCTGTCACTAACTTTTCCTGTGTTGTGTGTGGAATGTGTGACATACGTGTACGTGTGTGTGAAGCGGTGTGGAAAAGTATTTACCCACGGTGTAAGATCGGGATGTATTTTTTCCCATCCTTTTAGGAAGGGCATTAAAAGGCACTAAAAGGTAATGTCCAATGACTTTATTCAAATATCAGAGCCCCCTATGTCAAAGCCTTGTGATTTCCAAATTATTTTCTGAAAAAAGGATTGTTAGTGGGAAAGGGAGTTCCGCATCACTTGAGGAGAGCACCCTCAAGGTTACTTACAATTAAAGGGGCCATATGCAGGTTAATTAATGGAGTTCGATAGTATGTTTTAGAGTTTTTGTTATGTGGCGTGAAATATGGATGAAGTTCATCAATTATGAGTTGTTTTTAGAGTATTGTTGGTGAAGTATATTTGTGTGGAAAAAATTGATTTTTTTTTATGGAATGTACTTTTACATCATTTGAGGAAAAACCACCTTCAAATTGAATTAAAGGGGCATGTTAGGCCAAAAAAAAGAGTTGTTCTCCAAAGCTGATGATTGGCTTGAAAAGTAATGCTGTTGCGTATTTTTTTTTTTTTTTAATTTTCAAACTCTTTGTGCTCGGCATTAAAATATCAATGTTCATGCACCCACTCATCGCCAAACTTAACACGTGCGGTAATCCACAATGGTTATCGAATTCTGCAGTCATGGCCAGATAGTAATCAACATCGCGATTTCCGTGCCTCAGATCCAAAATGGATTTCCCCCAAACAAGATTTCAATTGAAATTATCTTTAAGAGTTTGTTCCTTATCAGTTTTGTGGAAGTTCCATTTGTTTATAGTTGCAGATCAACTTTTAACTTTGAGAATAACTGTACCCATCGTTACTTTCCGAGCACCATATATACGCGACGTTGCTATTGACCTATGACCCGCACACCAGTAACTAAAGTGCCGCATTGAAATACACCTAAATATACCTGTGTTGAAGTGCGCGATTTTGAACTGAACGGGCAAGATTTGCAAGGAATCATATATCAATGGTTTGCAAATCGATAAAAACTTAATATGTAATTAAGCATGGGGCTGTCTCAATTTGGTTTTGCGATATGCGACGCTAAACAGGCACTTTAGTGCCAGTTTCAACCGTTTCGAGCCTGCACACTTTAACGGAAGTATATTGCCAATATTTGTGGTGGAGTCGATGTGGTTTTCTGCACTCGCACGCTGGTGCCAGTAAAGTATCGTCTATGCACTCACGTCACGTAAAATAGTACAGTTCACCGCCGAGAGTCGCAGATTGAGTGAATCGGTGCATTTTCACAATTTCAGTTTTAAACAAAAATTCGGAGAGTTCCATGACTTTTTTTTTTGAAAAAAAAAATAAAAAAAGTTCCGCCATAACTTTTTTCAATTTCGGCGAAATTTACAAACGCTGCGCGTCAGCTTTGAGACAAACCATTTTTTTGTTGGCCTTATGCAATTCAAAAAGTTACGGAGTTCATTGGTGAGTTGCGTTTAGGGTGTTTTGCGGGTTGGCGAGTTAGGATTGAGTCATTGATGGAGTTATGTCTGAGTTATTTTGATGAGTTAGGATTGGAGTTATCAACAAGTTATGTTCAGTGTTTTAAGAGTGATATGTGGTGAGTTATGGAGTTCATCAATGAGTTATGTTTTTTTTAGATGTTTTTTGATGTTGTGATGAGTTATAAATGGAGCCCTTCAATGAGTTTAAGCATTATTTGTTAGTTGAGGTATATGAATGGAGTGTTCATTGAGAGTTGTGTTCTTAGAGTATTTTGGTGAGTTAGGAATGGAGTTAAATTTATTGGTGATTGGAGTTAATCGAGGAGTTAGGTTTTAGGAGTTTTTTTGATGTTTTGGTGAGTTATAAAGGGAGCCCAACAATGAGTTTATTTGTTAGTGAGGTATGAAGGAGTTCATTTTATGTGTGAAAGTCATTGCGGTGAGTTAGTTATGGAGTTCATCAACCTGTTTAGAATGTTTAGGCGGTTGTTGTGAGTTGTGGCATTCATGATGAGTTGCTTTTAGAGGTTGTTTTTGGTTTGGGATGTTATGGATGGAGTTCCCCAATGATGAGTTGTTTTTAGAGTTCTCGTGGTGAGATATGGATCGAGTTAATTGAGGAGTTATGGTTTTAGAGGTCTGGTGGCGCGAAAGCCGGGTGGTGACCAGCCTGTATTCTATTAAAAGGCCATTCCTCCATATTTACCTTTTAAAGGGCAATTCAATAATTTACCAATTAAAAAATTAAAGGGCCATTCAGCCATTTCTCAGTTAACCAATTAAAGGGCTAGTCCTCCATTTGCCCAAAGGGGCCATTCCATAATTATCCTTAGGAAAGGGCAATGCAATTTATTTAAATTACAGTGCCATTTCTTCATTTACCAAAGAAAGGGACAATTCCTCAATTACTCTAATTATTCCAGGCTATCCTCATTTACAAATAACGGCCATCCTCAATTTACAGGGTTAAAGGGACCATTCCCAATTAAGGGGCATTATAGATTTTTCTGAAATGGTTAGATTATATTGGATTAAAGAGGCTTATGTAATTTTCAAAAAAAATTATGACAGGAATGTTTTTTGAACCATTGAGAAAGAGCACCCCGGGTGAATGTTGACTTCAAATACTTTGTACTACATTACATTTTCTAATTTGCCAAACGCATATTTATGTCCATCTTGAAACTTATTTGTTCAAAAACTGTTCTGCCAACCAATAACTTGTCGTAGGTGTCTCATGCATTGCGGCTCCAAGAATTCATTCCAGTTCAACCATACAACTGTGGGTCTATGCTAATTGATGCTCTCGGTTTGTATATATACAGGTGGCAAAGCAAGAGTAATCACACTACGGAACGACCTTGCTGAATACCTGACCAACTTCACAATCAGACAGCGAACCTTACGCAAATTACGTTCTAGATCTTCATGATCAGCGACGAGTTGCAGAAGAGAAGCCGTACTCGTGGCCTGTCAGAATGGTTCCTGTGCGAGGGCCAATTACTAGGCCGATAGTTGAAACTCTCAGGGATCAGTTGATTGAAGCCATGGTTATTCAAACATGAGTAGTTGGTAGGTTCCTTGAACTTTCTGATGGGGGAGGGAGCAGTATTTGGGAAGGGAGGCGTGTTTGGGAGGGGGAACTCTCAGATGTGTATTCTGGATTTTTCTGAAATCGGAGGTCATGAGCAAAATTTTTTTGGATGTCCGACATTTAGAAAGTATTTCTAAGCAATCAAGCACTCTATGACCAAAGTTTTGATCATTAGTGTTGCCAAATTGAACAAAGTTATTACATGAGTGATATTTTAGGGATTTTAAAATGATGATTTTAGATTGTTTTGTTGTTTTGCCATAAGGTAAACATATTACTATAAGGTTAGGCCATTCAACAGTCATAAAGTGAAATATAAACAAAATGATGTAACAACTCAAGTCATTAGTGTAAATTTGTAAAATTTTCTCAAAAGGTATTTGCCCCGTTACCCTGGCTGCTTTCTGGGCATTGTTTAAATTTGATTTGATCAAAAGAAATGAAATTTTATCACTATATGGAGATAAATCATCAGCTTGACAAGAGAATTTTGATTCTGGAACATAGAGACAATTTTTCCAGATAGGCAGGTTCCAGCCCCCACCCATAGAGATAAAGTCTCCTATAAAATGTTAAAATTCCATACGACTTTTTTCGCCTTTTACACATCTAAGCAGAATGATTAAAATGATTATAGGGAAAAAGAAGAGAAGAATTTGTGATCACACAAATGGGGTAATTTCTGTAACTTGACCACCTTCCCCTGAGCATTACAAATTCTTTATGAAGTAAAGTTGTAAATGAGATCATCAACACAATAATGGCAAGGGCCAAACCAGAGGGTGTTTTGAGTCAATTCTACAATGCACCAGTTTTGGGAAATTTCACCTCAATAGGGCGATGTTTTGTGATCCCATTAAAATCCTATTCTTTACACATAAAAACCCTGCGACTTAATGCTCATTTTAGCCCACTAAAGGAATTAGTACTTAGGAATTTTCAGCATGATTAGAATGTGTGTGTTTCTTAAACTTTGGAACACTTTTTTCGTCCCTAAGTACTGACATTGTTTAGTACAGTACAGTATAGGCACATTGCTATCGCATTATGGAAGTAATTCAAAACACCCTGGGCAAACCTGTGTGCATGGTTATTTAGAAAAAAATGCTTCTTTGGGCTTTTAGCCTGAAGAGAGGCATTCACATATGATGGTGTATGGGGTCACGTAGAGTGCGGTAGCTAGTCGTAGTAGAAACCTAAGTTTTATCATGTTTTGTCCCGCTAAACGGGGGGTGGCTGGATTCACTTCGCATTCACAGCCAATACTGTGTTGTGGAGGATTTATTATCACAAGGCAATTATCACAAAACTGTTTGGTCATTTTCAAGCTCTGTGATTGGATATCAAATTGAAATCCTGCAAAGCTACCAACTGTTTGTCACCACCAAGTCATAACTGATTACTTGTTTATTGTGATGTTTTGAGGTGTTATCCGGGATGAGTTAACCCCACATCTACAAGTGTGTAGCCCAGACAGAATATGTTTGCAATACACAGCTATAGCAGACTCAGACAAGAAGCCTATACTTTTCCACCCATCGGAGATGGAGAAGTACTTCAGCATAGTAACCTTATGTAAGTGGGAAAGAACACTGCGGTAGCTGCTTAATTAAAAGTTAGTGGGATCTAATGATTATTGAATTGGGAAGAGGGTGGGAACATACCACTCGTGCTCTTCGATTTCACTCACCTTAAACTTGCGCTCCCAGGAGGGAGAAGTGGGGGAAGGAAGAAATAAGGGAAGAGGGGAAGAGAAAAGTCAGAAACTATGGTTTGGTCTTGAACCATGACCAGGAGATCACACTATGCAGTGTCGATGGCCCGGCCAGCCATTTCGAGCCCATATATGTGTCTTCATTTGATGACGTCATTGCTGCCCCCGGAACTGCGCATTTTTTCTCATCAGTGCATTGGGTTTTTTTTTTTGCCGGTTTTGGTGCATTCGGGGTAGAGGGAAAGGAGGAGATTTTTTGTGAATAAAAATTCTCATCGGTTGTAGACAACCTACTGAGAACATTGACAGTGTTTGGACAAACAAGTAAAAAAGAAAACTAGCAAAGTTTGTTGACTTGGATCGCATCATATTAGTCCCTATAGAAAACCGTGCTTTGCGTTTTCTGTCATGCACGACAGGAACTAGGTGTGATCTATACAGTGAGTAAGTTATTCAAATGTGCAAAACAAAGGGGTATTAAAAAAAAAATGAGGGGTGCTTCTAGAAATGTCATCATGTCTCTAAAGATTTGCCCCGATTGATGGCCTCGTCCCCTACGTCACTTCATCAAAATTGGGATTTTGGTTTCAGAGGAAAGATAAAGATCATATTAAAAAAAATAGCCTGGGAAATGTTCCTTTAGAATGTTGTATAAGCAAAAAGATCCCAAATTGTGTCATCAAACAAAGACACACATAACTCCTCTGTGGTCTATCATGAAACACATTTTTGTGTTGTCTGCAAAGCAAGTTGCACTAAAAGCACTATCAGTGAGTTGCTTAATCAGAAAATGGAAAAAATCATCAAAATCAGATTTTGCATGTCTTGTAAAAGCGACGGTATCCTAACATACCCTGCCCAATGAACGACAAAAGCAACCTAACAAGGACAAAATATGTGTTTTAGTCATTAGTGTCCGTTGACACTTACTACATACACGTAATTGAACGGAGGATTTTATCTTGAAACTGCTGTTTTCTTCGTTTTCGGTAAATTCTTCAGTTGGAACAGGTAAAATATGAGAATTCTACAGGCTTATTCTTCACTTTAAGCTATCCTGCAAATTTCAAAGATGTGACTCTTTTTCAGATTAAAATCACAGGTGGGATGGTCTTTTAAGGATTGCTTTGGTATCAGTCTGTGTGGTGTATATTGTTTGGTGGTCTGTCTGTGGTAAAAATGGACCCAAATGTTAACCCTAAACAACCGCCCACTTTTTCCACCATATGTATTTTTCTTGGACATTTGGATACAATGGTCCTTGGGTAGTAGTTGACCCACAGGTTGGTGACTCATGTGACCCCCCCCTCTGTACCCATTCACAAACCGCAAGGCCGAAGACACAGGCGTTGGGTGAAATGCCCGTATTTTTGCTATACATTGGGTAATGTACAGCATTCCTTGAGAGGAAGTGGCAACAATCACAGTTTCTCATACCCACAAAAAATAAGCTGGAATCAATTTATTTTTACCCCAAGTCTAAATACCAACAGATGCTTACCATCAGAAAAATTGTTGTAAAAACTGTTAATTCCTTCACACTGGTAATAGTTTTACTTTCAAATACTCCTTTTTTTAAAATCCTAGAGCCAGGTCAGGAGACTTGCGGCTTACCCCACAATGGCGTAATGGAGCAGCTACCCGAAGCTGATGTAATATGGGGTAGAATGACATGAATGAGAACAATGCATCTTTCTTGGAGGCGCTCAGAGCACTTCATTGTCTCTATTTCAAGAGGGATATAACAACTCCCCGTCCAAAAACAAGTAAGAAAGTACCTTAGTATGAAGTTTTACATGTAGTGACTGATGGTAAATCTGAGTGGTTAATTGTCCAAATTAATATTTTCCGTTATTACCAGAGTAAGTTTCATTACTCACTGGATATGAGCCCGTATTACGCAATGCTTACACCAAGTATCGAGTCCCTACTTTACATTCATTCAAATCTATAGATGTAATGTTCTTGTGCATCTGTAAGAACAAGAGGACGGTTTTAGGTCCAGCCACCCTTGAAAGAGCACAATCCAAATGGCCTTTTTGGTTCAGCATAGGTGTGACTGCTTCTGGCAATCCCAACCAAATATTTCACTTGATACATTTTCGACTGGTTTTTCATACATGTACAAAAACATTTTTAGTTTGAAGGAAATAGTGACAAATGTGATGTCTTTCAAAGACGGTAGTTAGGGCTGTTCCTGTAGCCTACTACAGTGGCACACTGAACTGGCCTGCAGAATTCAAACTGACATGCGTCATAGACTGTGTCCATGACATCTTATCTAGGACTGCCTTGTTGACAGCATTGGGAAGGCAGCCCTAAAACTGACCATAGAAGCGGGACTATGATGACTGAGTTTATGGTGTCTGCTGTGCAGTTTAGTCCAACTTGTTAATTTGTTACTTTGTAGGCCTCCATACAGGCCTAGTCTATAAAAAAAAATAACTAGGCTAACTGTCAGTCTGTCACTTCTTTCTGATCAATTCTGTGGCTGTGCTAATTCAGATTTTAAAAAAAATTTAATCTTAATCTACATTAGCTTCTACTTAAAATGTTCATGTCTACTACATGATAATAAATTCGTACCCCTGTTTGTTCTAACGCAATACGGAAAAATATCTATGGTCTGTTTCCAATATACATTGGCCTACGGCCTCATGTGATATGGAAACAAACCATAGATTTTTTCCGTATTGCGTGACAACAAAAGGGAGAACTAATAGTATGACAAAAAAAGAACTGGTTATTGATCTTATAAAATGATTGTTATATCAGCATACCCTATAGTTCAGTTGCAAACTAGGTATTGTGTACTTTCTAGTGGCACACTGAGTAAAACAATGTGTTGTAGAAGTGCCATGCCAAATAGGATACGTTGCACCAGCACTCGGCTTAAAAACAGATCACAAGAACTTATAGAGTGGAATTCAAACCAGTTCGTGTCTTATCAGTTGTATGGTGCCCTGTGATTAGTTTGGACTGGGTGCTGGAGAAACAAATCTATTGCATGGCAACTGTGCTGCGAATTGGTGATAACAGTGATGGCATGTTTTAATGACAAATAAAAAAGAATAATTAGAGCTGCATACATCCTTACGATTCTTAAAAATTTATACCCCTGCCTATATTTTTTATCATAAAAATCTTAATATTGTCCCCGCCGAACGGTTCGGAATGGACTATGCAATGAGCAGCGTCCGGCCGTGAGTCCGTTGATAAAAATGTACCACGTTGTATAAGATTATATGGAGTTCCATAAGGGCGAATGAGTGTAATTGGTTGAAAAGAATCTGGTTATGAGTTCCGACCTGATTAGATTTGGCGTTAAAATATGTTAAGTATCTAATTTGCATATTTTTCTGGAGTTCCGTAAGGAGTTTATAATGACGTTAATTGCTGGAAGGAAGTGGGCTGAAGAGATTCTCAACCTCATTGATTTGGGCGTTTATTTGCTTAAATTGAGATTGCAAATGTAGCTAATAAATTAATATGCAAAAATCAGCGTAATTGCTATATTTTTAAACGATACATCGGATACTCAATTCCTGCACAGCAATTTGAAAAAAAATGTGATATGATGCGGCTTAGGTATGCAAATGAGCTAATAAATTAAATATGCATAATTGCGTATCTCTGAAACGGTACATCGGATAATCAAAATTCATTGCTACATGAGACTACTATGCCTGGGGGAGGGGGTGGGATGTTGGGAAGGGGTTGGATGTTGGGGAGGGGGTGGATGTTGCGGGGTGCCTGGTGTTTGTGTTGGGAGGAGTTGAGTTGCAGGGTGTGGGGAGGGGGGGGGTGTTGTATGATTGGTGGGCGGGGGGGTTGCAGGGTGTTGGGAAGGGTGTTGAAGGTGTTGGGAGGGGTGGGTGGTTTGGGGTGTGTGGAGGGTGGTGGGGTGTTTGGGGAAGGGAGCATGTTATGGGGTATTGGGGTGGGGGTGGGGTATGCAGGGGTTGGGGTGAGGTGTTGCAGGGGGTTGCAACCTCTTAAGGACAAAATCTGACATTTTAGTAATTATTTTTACAGTACGGACCACTTACTCCACATGTATGAATGGAAGGATCATATTTGAATACTGCTGTGTTCATCCTGTTCTGTCATTTTTCCAGTTGCAAAAAATAAACTTAAAAAAGAAATTCGACAGACGTATCCTTTACGTTTAAGTATTCTAGCACGTTTTACACATATTTTGAGTCTTTTGGGAGAATCACTGATAGGTATTTAAGGAGGGACTGTGTGAGAGTTTGCCCCTTTCTCCTGAGAGGGATTCCTCTGACGAATTCCCTTAGTAAGATGCTTAGGTGAATAACAGCCACACTAGTATGACAAATCATTGACTAAATAATATAGGCAACCACAAAGCGCTATAAAAGTTAACCAAAGGGCCCATTATTGGTTTCTAGCAGCCTACAATAAAGCGTAAGGTCTAAGACAGTCCTGATGTACCCAAATTTCCCTCGTAGCGACTGCCTAACATATTATATACTGATTATCCCACAGCCAGCAGATGGCACTTACTCTTGACCTCAGTTATTGAAGACCAAATGAGAGACTTAATGGCCATTTACATATTCAGGGCATAAAATCCAGTCCTATGCAGCTGAAGGCATTGACTTTGAAAACTACTTGTACGTTCCCTCCACAACCCCTTAACACAACAGAGAATTGCACGTCAGAGATTCAGTCACCAAATTGCTAAGAGCCATATCCAGGCAGGCTAAGGATGATAAGGATCTCACTGACGAAAAGAAAGCCAGGTATGTGTCCACATAGTTGACTTTTAAAGCAAATTTTTATTCTGATAGTCTTTTTTCAGATACTTTGCACATCAGTAACATTAAAGGTCCATGGTCCGATTGCTAATAGCCTCTTCCCCAGGGACCCAGATTTTACCGGAAGTGGTCAAAATTTTGGTATCAGAAGAAAGCTACTATTTTTCCCATTTACCCTGTGAAATCTTAGGGCTAAAGGATGTGTGGTTGGGATGTTATGCGCAAAAACATGTCCCATTTTGGTCAACCAATATTAATTTTACAGAGTACTCTATGGGGATTACAAAATCACGTTTTTAGCTCTCACTTCAAAACGGGTTGAAATATTGGCGCGAAACTTTACAGACTTGGTTTTGGGGTGAAGGCCATTCTATCAAGATGAAAAATTTATATACTTAAATCGGGCCATCCCCCTTTAAAGGGATAGCAGCGATAATGCGAGAGAATCGAAAAAATGTGGAAATGCATTTTTAAACTTAAAAATCGGGGATAAGTGTGTACAATTTCATATAACTGTTTTAATGTGGAAACAAACCACCAAAGAGTGAAAAAAATGAACTATTTTGAGGAAATTTGTCATACCGTCTCCCGCAAATAGACATACAACGACGGCGTCTCAAAATCTACACTAAACAGCTGATTGTGGTTTACACCAGTACAGAATAAACAAAGATCAATAATGTTTGTGTTTGAGGTCAAACTGCATTGATCATGGTGCACAATATCACGCTGAAAATCTGTGATATTCACCGGGAAAGGTTTTTTAATCTCAAAGTCTGAATTTTGATATGCACGTATAGAAATTGCAGAATCAGATAAAAAGTACTGCCTTGTCTTTAATAACCGGATTTCAAAGGCCAACCACTTGCAGGTTATGTTCACATATCATGCCAGTAACAAAAATATAAAAATATGAATTGATGATTTTTTCGATGTTTCGGGCATTAGCAAATCGCTGATCATCCCTTTTAAAGCTTTCTAAAATAGTCAACCTTATCAGTAAATCGATTTTGTGGGAAGGCCATTTAGTAATCATGACAACAAATTATAAGCTCAGCAGATCTAGCTTTGTCTTTTTTGTTCTGTTTGAAAGTGAGATTTATTGAGTCAAGGTCAAAAGGTAGCAGGGATCATTTAAGGTTATTGGGTAGAAACATTGATGGTGTCTGGCATGGATGGACATTACCTCAGTTACTCTATGTTCCTGGAGGGGAATTGAGGACATTGTGCAAATGCTCTTTGTGCACAAAAAAGGATAGGTATTCACCAGAATTGCTCAGGATTGATATGGAGTGGATAATGGGATGTTTAGATAAAAGGGTCACGCGTCATCAAAGATGGTTGTTGAGGTCATCTATTGTTAAAAAATGTTGTGCACACACAGTAGGTAAGTTATTCAGTTGCTCAGAGTAAGTAATCCTGCGGATAGTCACCAAGGTCTCTCGAGGGTCATGAGGTCATTTTTTAAATGCGGCCTGTTGGCCTGGAGGATAATTGCCTCTGAAATTGCAGGAGGAATTATTTGTGTAAAAGCCACATGGAAAAACAGTCATGTTGATGGCCCGTAGAAAGGAAAATATTTTTATAGTATAACACTCGTCTTACAAGCTTTTTTGTAAACCAAACGGTTTTACCAAGGGGGGGGGGGGGGTGGTTACACCTCCCCGAGAATTTGTTATAAGCACCCGATGCTTATTGATTTTGATACCAAGGGATAGCTATGGTCCTCCTCTTTCCATTGATACCCAAAACTAAGTACCAACATACCCAAATCATTACACTGAAACTGATTCCTTTTACCCCAATGTGGACTGAAAAATTATGCATTTCCCTTCTGGAGAAGTGGAATGCCCCACATTACCATAATAACACCCTAAAAGAGAAAATGGTCTCGCCAGTGACCCCAGGTCACCCCCTGTCGACCATTACTCTTCCTCAATTCTGTTTTGGCTGTTATTCAAGACTGACGCGTGTTACCGCAGCCCTGCAATATTACAGCCAATATTAACTGAGATTTTATACTGGACTAGTTGTCGTCTCATACGTAATACTCCTACTACTATAACCATATCATCTGTAATATATATAACTGGATTATATACTGGTTTTATAATGCGGCTTGTTCGGACGGAATAACGGAGACTTTTACACAAACCGTCGGAGAGCTCTTGTTTTGTATCCTTTTTTGCCGCAATTGCGGTCATGTGATCTGTACGGAAACAGGTAAACAAAATGCAGCCATTGACGCACGTGTTGCTGCTTTGACTGCCTTGACTATATGTGTGAGTTTGTTATGTGTCTTGTTATCGGGCTTGCTCGCTACCAATTTATGTGGTCTGGTGTGCGTATTTTTGTATTATATGCTTGTGGTATACTTAAAAAATATGGAAAACTGTGATTTTGAAAAAATTCCTTTAACCGTTCGTGACTCCGTTACCGATTGGGTTTTTGTGTCTTGACGTTTGCGTACCGGAGAACTTCCACGGCACGCTGGTTATTTTTTCTTTTCTTTACGGTTGTTATTTGCGCACGCTCATCCATCTAGCACTCACGCTCCCCCCGTACTTATGGCGCACATTGCGTTCGCCTGCCTGCCTTTCATGAGTGGGACCCCCCATCCCTTATTATCGGCACAGCCAATGTTCCCAGAATCCGACAGGGTTGCTCCTCTTTCTTTCGCGGACTTACTGATGCTCAGTGGGCATCATTGAGCATGGGTACGGCGCCTCGGGCTGCGTACATACGTGAAGGGGGGGTGTGGTGATCGTGCTCCGGCCCGGGGCGCGTCCAAGGCAGCCCTTGCTGCTTGGGTGCTCCCTAGGTGATTTAGCTTCTGGCTGCTTCGGCGAAGCGTTGAGGGGAGGCTTCGGCCGTCTCCCTTGGCGTATCCATCGCCGCGCTCGCCTGGTTTCATCCTAGGGGCTGCGCCGGGGCAGGCTGGCGCGGTCTGTGCTGCTGCAACCCCCCAGGGGGTTGGCGGCTGCGGGCCTTACGGTGGTGGTGAGAGGTGATTGTGGTGCCCAGGTCGCCCGTAGCTGATCCATCGCCGTTGATGGCCACACCTAACTGGTTGCGGTCCCAGTGTCTTCGGGCGCTTCTACCGCGACCACGGTAGCCATCCCTTCGGGGTAATGTCTCGCAAACCACCCTGGTCGTGGGCTTCGGTATCCCTTGGCCGGACGCCGCAGGTTGCTGGCTTCTCTTGCTACACCCCGCATTTCTAGCCTTGCTAGTCATGCCGTGCCTTCGCATTGACGCCGCATGCTGTTCCGTGCCCTTCGGGCTTGGGGTAGCGAGTGGCCCTCCCTGGCTTGGCCTCCGCAGAAGCCCCAGCTGACTAGGGGGTCGGTTCAGGCCTCTCTTGCGGGTACGCCTGCTTGTGGTTTGGCTAGTGGGCTGGTCCGCCGGCCATCTGCTTCCACGGCGGGTCCGCCTATGGTGGGGTATACCCGGTGGGTGCCCCGGCCACTGGCGTTCCTGCGGGGCAGCCTTCTTGCCTACCCCTAGCGGGGACACATAACCCCTGCAGCCTACCTTCTCATGTTACGCGGCGTCCCCGTACGTTGCCTACCCACCCCAGTCGAGCTGAACTGCTGGGCAGTCATCCTGGTTTGGTCTTTCTAACCGGGGGCCCCGCAGCCCCTCCATGCAGGTCACTACTCCCCGCGCCTGCCGCCGTCGGCTGCCCACCGCAGGCACCAGTGCTTTCGGGGCTGCATCTGAACCCGTTTCGACGTTGCCATTTGCGCCACTAGCTGCAGCAGTTTTGTCTCCTTCTGGGAGCCAGTCAACTGAGCGGCGTTACAACGGGTCCTGGTACCCCGTTGCCTGGGCAGGACGGTGTACCCGTCCACTAACCTTCGGCTTACGTGCCTGGGACTTGGTGTGTCGTCCCCACACTTCTCGGTCTGGACCCTCGTCAGGTCGGGGCTGGGTTGGCAGTCGTCACGGCTCCGCACCCCAGCCTCTGCCAGTTGTTTGGGTCCCTGCGGGAGCCCTGGTGTCGCCGACCCAGGTGGCGACGCCTGGCCCTCCGCCTCTTCCCGCCGTCGTTCTGTCTGCCTCACCCTTCCTCTCCTGACTCCTACCGTCCGCAGACTTCCGATGTTTCGGAGGACATCGCCGTCGGGTTGACTCGGCCGGAGTGGGTTCACCTTGGGGACACTCCTTCTGCAGCCTTCGACGTCCGCGGCGCTTCGGCTCAGGAGGAGGTGGAACTCCTCTTCCCGCGTGCAACCCCCATTGCCCTGCTCAGGCGGCCGAGTCTCTTGGCCGGTCCTTGCGCGCCCGAGCGGCGTTGCGATGAGGGACAGCTCAATTTGGGCTTCCCTATCCTCCCTCCGGAACGCGTCCAGGCGTTGTCGACGCTTCCCACGACGTAGGTTCCTACTGGTGGACGGGGCGTCTCCGGGGATGTCACTCAAAGCTCTCAACTTACCCCCGTGAAAACTTTCGCCAGGCCGTTGAGAACTACCGAAGAAGACTTTGACTCCTTCCTGAGAACTCCGATCATCGATCTTGACCTAGCAGCCCAGTTGCCAACAGGCAAGGGTGCTCCGGCTGGCGTTTTCTCCTTTCCCCCCTTCTGGGAGGACCAGCTGAGGCCCCTAGACCTGGCCGGTTGACCTCTTGGTATAAGACCTAGGCGCTTTCTCTTCTCGATGGTCCTCTCGCCCACACATCCAAAGATCCCCGCGTGGGGCGAGGGTGGGATGGGGTTTTCTTCTCCCCGGAAGCCCTCTGATGCTTTGACTGTCCGAGCCTCGCTAGTGACTCGGCAGACAAAGGCTTCATTTCGTTTGGCGCGTCGCCTGAGCTTCTTGCGACGCCGAGAACGCCATGCTGCTTCACACTTAGCACCTTGAGTTCGTTCGCACCGATCTTGCATCGGACTCTCCAAGACCAACCCGAGTCGCGGGAACGTCCTCTTCGGAGGCTCGTCGGTTACTCCGCTGCGTCGGCGGAGCGGGTGGAGTCGGAGCATGCTCAAGGATGCTCAGGCGAAGATCCCTCCAGGGGATCTTCGCCAAGAGAAGGAGAAGCGCTCTCGCTCTTCTTCTTCCCATTGTTCTTCTTCCGCCAAGCAAGCGAAGCCGGCACCGCCTCACCAACCCAAAGCCCGCGCCTCCGGCCATTCTACCACCAGAAGTCCGGGGCCAGGCCGAATACTCACCCCCCTCCCAAACAAGGCGCCTGGGAAGGGAAGAAGTCTTCGTCCTGAGGGTACGGGGGGCCGCGGGACCTCTCCCTAGGGAGAGGACCTTACCACCTCTGGTGCGACCGGCTTGGTTCTGACGCGCGGGAATGGCCAGCCCTTTCCCCCGCGCCTTGGGTGCTGAGTTTGGTGAACGGGGGTACCGTATAGAGTTCACCGTGGAACCCCCGGCGACTTCCCAGCCGAAGAACCGAATTCTTCTGGACGAGGTCTCTGCGCTCTTGGCGAAGGTGGCATCTCCCCAGTCGACCCTCCCCTCACCGAGGGGTTTTGGTTGACGTTCTTCTTGGCCCCCAAAATACCGGGATTGGCGTCCCATCCTGAACCTAAAGCCCCTGAATCATTACATCAAGCCGAAGAAGTTCATGATGGAAACCCTCGCGTCGATACTGTGCTGTCCTTTGAAGGGGAGCTGGGCCTCCTTCTTGGGATCGGAAACGACCCTACCTTCCCGTTCCATTCTCCAAATCCTACCGTTCGCTTGCTCAGAATTCAAATCCAGGCCAGTCCTTACGCGTTGACGTGCCTCCCCTTCGGACTCCCACCTCTCCCAGGGTCTTCACAGTTGTGACCCGGGAGGTGGGCGGCTTCCTCAGGCGTCAGGGGGTCAACCTCTGCCCGTATCTGGGACGACTGGTTTGGCTACGGTCCGTCCTCCCCAGGCGACGGGCGATATGGTCAGCCGTACCTTTCAGGTCGTGCAGAGGTTGGGCTTCATTGTCCAATTTCGACAAATCGAGCCTTACCCCCTCACAGGACCTGAGTATCTGGGTGCTCCGCTGCAACTGCTTCCGGGCATTGGAGAGCCGACGGCCGACGGTGGAATGATCGTGTTCAGGGCTGCGACGTCCAGGCTCTGCTTCCGCAGTCCCCCACCCCCCCACCCCCCCCCCACCCCCCCTCCGCTCGAGACTTGGCTCGCCTTCTATGCTTGATGGCCAGTCTCGTCGCCCCTGGTCCCTTAATTGGTCGCTTCCACATGAGGCTGCTTCAAGCCCCTCTACGGCACTACATGCCGATCAAGCACCCAGATTTCTGTCTGATCCCTATCAATACAGGGTCCGTGAACACCTGCATGGTTGTCTCACCGCCCCACCTGACTCAGCAGGGGATCTCTTTCCCTGCGTCAGGTTGGGGCGGGGTTCTCACCCGCCCCAACCTGACTCGGGGATCTCTTTCCCTGCGCCCTCCCGTCGATGTTGTCATCAACGACGGACGCTCGAAGTCGGGTGGGGGTTTCACACCTAGACCTTTGCGCCTCGGGGTAGGGTCCCAGACCGAGGCCAGGCCCCAGGTCCAATCTCCTCGAGCTGTGGGCAGTGGAAACGACCCCTAGCTCACTTCGAGGGGATGGTGACCAACTCCAGAGTCCTAGTACGTCGGACAACCTCCACCTGGTGCCTACATCAACAAGCAGGGCGGGACTAGGTCCCGGCCCCTGTGCCTCGACTCCATGCGAATCATCGCGTGGTGTCGGTACCGGGCCATCACGATGTCCGTAGTACACATTCCGGGAGCCGTCACTTTCTTGCCGACATCTTCTCGTGGCAGAATGACGGCCTCGGAGTGGATACTGAACCTAGATGTCGTGCGGGAGATCTGCAAGATTGTATGTTTCTCAGATCGACCTGTTCGCATCGAACCTGAGTCACCAAGCTCCCATCTGTACTGCCCCGGACTCACAGCCCTGGTGCGACGCAGTCGACGCTCTGGGGATAGACTGGACGGGGTTCACGGCGTATGCCTTCCCGCCGATTCCTATTCTGCATCATGTAATTTCGAAATTGGGCGGGAGGCGGGCCGTGTCATCCTCATCGCTCCTTCTGCCGAAACCAACACTTTGGTGTCGGCCAAGTGTGTATCGCTTGGCGGCTCTGCGCTGCGTCTACCGATCCTTCCGGACCTAGTATCGCTCCCTTCCGGACGGAGGAGCGCCAGTCTGTCGCTGGATCATCTTGCGTTGACTTCGTGGCCATTATCCGGCAACGGTGCCGAGATTCTGGCTTTTCGCAGCGGGCTGCCTCGCTCATATCGGCAGGAAGAAGGAGTCCACCATGACGCTTCCTCTAAGCGTCTGGACCTACTTCCGCTGGTGTGAGCGACATAGGTCCTTCCCGACTCGTGCATCTGTACCGAAGATTGCTGAATTTCTCACTGATCGCTTTGATAGCGTACTTGAAACTACTTCGACTGTTAGAAACTACAAGTCCGCTATCTTTGCGATCCATAGAGGTTTTCGATGACGGATCTACCATCAATGACGATGGCTCAATCCGTCTCCTCCTAGAGTGGAATGTTTTAAACAAGACATCCGGCCAGGAAAAAGACGGGTCCCTCCCTGGAACCTAATACGTTTTAGACTTTTTAGTGAAGCCCCCCTTTCGAACTACAATGGCTGAGGCATCACTAACACATGTCACTTCAAGACAGTTCCTGGTCGCTCTCGCCGCTGGGAGACGATGCTCGGAGATCAGAATATCTCTATGTCAGCTTCAGAATTCTCTCGGGACAGGGGTCAAATTGTTCTTCAGGCCGGTTTTTCTGGCAAGAACGAGTCATCCTCATTCCGACACTCACAATTATCTTACCCCCCAATTGCATGTCACTCTTCGGTGCGGGAACGCCCTGTGGTGTCCCGTTCGGGCCCTTGAGTAATATACACGTAAAACTAGTTCGCTCAGGGGCTCGAACGACTCTTTGTTTCTTACACAAACACACGCTTCCCCCACGGGTCACGCGTCAAAAAAGCGCAATTGCTAGATGGATTAGCGCTGTAAATTAATGATTCCAACGCGGTGATATGAGCTTCCCAAGCTCGGAGCCCATTCTGTTTCGTAATATCACTTCCATAACTTCTGGCATCGGGCCTATCACGGCGGAATCAGCATTGCTGAAATGTGCGAGGCTATGTCGTGGAGGGATCCCCACAACGTTTTCGTCGTTGGTATACAGAAACGTACCAACTCCCCAAGAGAACGTCGCGAGGGCACTCCTGCAGAAACCCACTAATTCAACTTCACTCTACATAAAGTCTCCCATCCGGATGCCGACTATGACGCTCGCCTCAGAGTATTCCGTTGTCAGAGTAGCATCTATTTCCCCGAATTTTTATGTTAATACCTTAGTCTTTAACCAATGTTACTTTTATTTTTAGTTCTTGGTCTTGCCTTTGGCTGCATTCTGTTGACTGCTACTGAAATATCAGCTCCACCTCCGACTGGGTGTGCCTAGTCCTGGTGTGTTGAAAATATTCATCAATGGGGTAATTGCATATGTTTCAGTCAAATCAGTTCAGTGTAAAGGGAAATCAGTTCAGTGTATGATTTATTCAAAAACACATTATGTTTATAAATCAATCTACTGAAGCCTTATTTCCTTTCCAATGTTGACTGCCGTTCCCACTTACCAGTGGCCCGCCCCCAGCATGATATGTACACGACGCGTCCGTG
The DNA here is from genome assembly GCA_023653785.1 of Ophioderma brevispina. Classification (NCBI taxonomy): domain Eukaryota; kingdom Metazoa; phylum Echinodermata; class Ophiuroidea; order Amphilepidida; family Ophiodermatidae; genus Ophioderma; species Ophioderma brevispina. The sequence continues at coordinate 18,531 of JAMKCH010000927.1, read as the reverse complement.
TGGGGCTTGAGCCAAAAACGGATTAAGGAGAGCGAAGGTCGACAGGTGGTGACCTGGGATCACTGGTCGAGACCATTTCTTTCTCTTTTAGGGGTGTATTATGGTAATTTGGGGGGATTTCCACTTCTCAAAGGGAATGCATATGTTTCAGTTTCAGTCAACAGTGGAAAGGAAATCAGCTTCAGTTAGATGTTTATAAAAGATAATGTGTTTTTGAATAGGATGGCGTCACAGATGAACGCCTCAAGCTCACGAGTCGGCAAAATTGGCATTTCCCACACCGACAATCGGCGAAATGGTACCAATTTTGCGCTAAAAAAATCCGCAGGAATTATCGGATTTTCATGCGGCTTTTCAGCTCTTAAAAGATGGCATTTGGCAGTTTTAATAAACATAGATGACCATAACACCAGCACTGTATAACTTCGAAAAAAACGTAGTGCAATGAAGAGGGAACTAGAGTCCGTTGGCATTAATATAAACTAGATAACATACCTTTAAATCCTCCCGGGGTGTTGCAATTATGAAAGTTGCACATTTAGCGTAAATTTGGGATCGAGTTTAATGCAACGAGTGGAAATTCCAACAACCACCTAAGACGCCCGCTACATTGTCGAAATTCAACTACCCTGTACGATAAGAAAGTCCAGTTTTCAAAGGACCCGCAAAAGTAACGTAATACCAAGAAACCCTCAGGGGGAGGGGGCGGCCAGGATAACGTCGTTTTTTTTTACCGAAAAATGATAATCTTATTCAAGGAACGCCTAGTATGGAGCGCGAAGTTATGTAAGATTGTACTTTTTCGCGGTATAAATACCCCAGAAGTTATATGTGATTCGTTTAAACCAAAGTGAGGTAAAAACTGATAAATGTTTAATCTAGGAACTGAAGTTAGGCCTACCAGAAAAACTCTTAATATCACCAGCTTATTTAAGTCATTGCATTTGGATATGGTGTCGTAAATTTGGAAATGTGGTAGGTAAGGATTTTATTTTGGGGCTATGGTGAAGAGGGTTAGGTGAAGATTTTTCACTCCGTGCGTAAATGTAAATACAAATCCTGACCAATATGCCTATAGGAGGGGGAATAAGTGAAATCAAGTTAAGATTTTAAGGTTACACCCTTGCCTATTTAGTATCACCAATGAAATATAAATTTTTAGCAGCCATTTTATTACGTTTACACGCAGCTTTCTTATGCTCGAAGTTTCCGCGGGTAGGGTACTCCCTGCCACTTCCTCGTAGCTACTCCCTGATTTTGGACTAATAATTTCAGATTTGGAGGTATTTGGAATTCAGTTGGCCAATAAACGGCCTTATGACATGATAAGCGAGTCTCTGTACTGAAATATTGCGGGACGTGCGCCATCTCCCGACTTGTCCTCCTCCCTGATTTACTACTTCATGCAGTTTTTCTAAAACGAATCTTTTATTATATTCGTCAAACCAAGAATGTGATTTGCATAAAATCTTTTGGTGTAACATTGTCATTGTTTTAGAATGGGTGACGGAATTTTTTTGTTGTTAATAAACCGTTATTTATATTGCGAAAATTGTCTTACAACTATCCGATCAAAGAATGTTAACACTCGAAAATAATGATTAAAATAATACCATGTACCGAACTTTTTATATTGGCAAAAGGGTGTATGCCAGGGTCCAAGGATTTCAGATTTTTTAAAGAAGTTTGACCTTTCCCCAAGTGGTTTGCAAGATGCTTTCCTAGATAAGCTCTTTAAAATACATATTTTCCAGAAAAATGGACAGAGCTTTGCCGTCTGACAGCCCCCATTTAAATAACTTTCCTGTATACACTAGTCCGTATAGTGGTCTTTTTTTAAAGTACATGGAAAGTATATCGAAGCCTAAAGCTTGAAAACTTCACAACAAAACCGCTATAAACAAAACATTTTTTGTTGTAAGCCCTTTGCAATCACCGTTGCAGTTAAGTAGTTAACTCAAAATACTTCATAAGGCCAGTTTAGCATACCAGTTAAATGGTTGAAATAAAAATCTTAATATGGTAAGGAACTATCCGAAAGTCGGAGAACAACGATGTCAGAAACCGGTTTAACAGGCTTATAAATTGACAATCTTTCTAAATCTATGTTCTTTTATTTCACTTGGATAAGAATTAGGCCCTCTTTCCCTTAACCTTATTGTTTCTCCTCTATTTACTTTTTATTTCCTTAAATATACCGAAAATAGGGAGATTTGCTAGCAAACCCGGGAGTCTCCCCAAAAACGAGAGTTTGCATCTCTGATTTACACCGTCATTACACACATAATTTAGTGCCCTAGCAGTGTTTCCAAATGAAGGATTGACCCTGCCAAAATGGTTTAATTGCAAGTAAAATCCTTAGAAATGGTTAAAGCCTTTCATGCTCCCCAAAAAAAAAAAATTGAGGCAACGTTTTTTTTCTGGAAATATTATCCTTATGATTTCGGTAAGATTTTAACGTGGCCCGTACTACAAGACTCCCGCTTCCTGTTTAGTACATTTAAAAAACCCATAGAATCCGGATTATGAGTTTAAGAGATAATAGGTTTGGGCGCCAGGACCATACCCCCCCCCCCATTATAACATATACCAAAATCAGCCATATTTCTTCTAATATGTATAATTTGGATCTTGGATTGGACAACTACTATAAATAGATTTAAAAGTTTTCATTTGTGCACGCTGGCTGCGGTGCGAATGGCCTTTCAATGACAAATAATGTCATTTTCAAAATTTGAACGCTCTTTTTTTATTTTCGATTTAATTGCAAGTATTGTTTGTAGGCAAAAAAAGAAAAAAAGACAAGAAACAAGTTGTTTCACCATGTAGGCGCTCGCATTTTGGATGTGGAGCCATTTTAAACCACTTAATAAACCGCATGTTTTTAAAAAAATTGATTACTACTGAGAAAATTTGCACTTTTTTTTTTTTTTTTTTAAAGGTAATTTGAAACTTTTCATTAAAAAAACATGTCCATGCATCCCAACGATAATTCTTTTATAAACTAATACTTGGACATTAGAATATACTTGCCATTTCATTGATTTGAGCTATTTCTGGGGAAAATCCTTTAAAAAAATAAAAGCAAATTTAGATTTTGGAATACTGAAACAACTTGATTTTGTTCATAAAAATGTAAAAAATTAAAAAAAAATGTAAGTTAAAAAAAAATATCTGCCCTCTCTACCCTTGGATCAATGCAGTTACATTAGACAAGAATAAAACGAAGAGATCTAACAAAATGGTGCGACATTAATGTAATTGCCATAGCCTGCCATCCGCTGAATAACAAAATATCAACAGGGTTAGCGGAACACTTAAAAAGCCTAACTTTTTTTTTTTTTTTTGCTTTTCACGGCTTTGTTTAACCGAAAAGTTCACATTTCAATATCACTTATAAACAGCAATTGCCTAGCTGGTATTGTTTTTGTCTTAAAATTAATATTTTTATTTTGTGATTTTGGTTTTTTGGTTTTTGAAAGTGCTTTTGACTCATTTGATTATTCTTTACCATTGTATAAATGTGTCAAAAAATATGCAAAAATTAATTAGCTCATTTGCGTACTAATTGATAGAAATTTGTCATAATACTTTTGCAACTGCGTCAATAAAAATAATTGTCTTGGTAGATTAAAATTATGAACTTAACTTTTCTCTACTTTCGGCAAAAAAAATCTATTTTTTCTAATGACACGTTTGCGCTAAATTAGATTTTTTGTACTAATTTGCGGTCAGCGTTGACCTTTGAAATTATAAGCAGTCCTCAAACCAAATAAATCCATTTGTGAGTTTGAAAGTAAAGCCAATGTTATGCCAATTTACTTGATTTTTGGTTGACGCGCAGTATATGTTGCCATATTTTGTTCTGATTGGGGGCATCATGTAGCTGGTGTCCCACCCCCAGCCGTCTAGTCGTACCTATTTTATATCCTACCATTCCTTTTCAGATTTATATATTTGAGATAACTATAAATTTATTCTTACCAATAACAGAAAGTTAGAAGCATCCAAAAGAGGTTTAATTGTCCCGAGGGGTCGAATCGTCCTTTTGATCTTGGGGTCCCGAATTGGCTTGGCCCCGAATGCGTTTGGGTCTCGTTTGGGTCTTTTATGATACAAGGTTCGTGATTTGCTGCAGCCGATGAGTTGCTTTTTTTTATTGCATATGACTCATCGAATTACCGGGTGATTTTTAACTGTTTTATTCAGAGATTGTGAACAGTTTTTCTCTTAATGTCAACTTTGAAATTGTCACAACCCGCTGATAATGTGTTTTTTTTATTGTTAATAATATTGGTGCAACAAATCGTAGTTCCTCGTGAAATTGCACCCTAAACACGTCTTTTTCGTGCTTGTGTTGTGGTCCAAGAGTTTTTAGAGAGCCATACTTTCATAATATTTTCAAAATGCACCATAAAATATCCTGGGTGGCAACCACCCTTCGACTTTGAACGGCATCCCCTATCCCCGTGAAGGTGCTACCTTTAAATTTTTTCGCTAAAATGACGAAATGATGAGAAACGATTACCTAGAAGCTTTTTTTACGAAAGTTTTAGCATTTTTAGCGCACCGGAGCGAGTTCACTGGGGGGGTGGTCACCCCCACTTGGTAAGACTATGGTTCATTGACAAGTTTACATGGCCACTGCATTTAAGACACCTATAATCATCATATTTGTTCTGTACTCATTTATAGTTAATATCTGTGGAAAATCGTAGAATTCCAACGCAACTATGTTCAGTTCAATTGATTGGCGCTGGAATTTAGTAACTTAACTATTGAATAGATGAGTATGTGCTTTGTGTATGTATGGCTGCTCTTCCCATGCATGTATATAAACAGTAAGATTAGCTGAATAAAAACTGTTTGATGCTTTTTTGGTGAGAGATGACCTGACCATTGAAAACTCTGCAATATGGGCAGGCGGTCAAAAACATATTTTCCTATGAATTTTCTCAATCAGGCTCCCCATTTTGCAGATCATGTATCTTAGCAATCTTACTCCCCTTTTTGTGTCGCCTGCCTTAAGGCAGAAAGCATCATATGGATCAACTTTGTCCACTGTATTCCTGTTCCTGTTTATGTCTGTGTGAAAAAGGGGTTACATTTGCCTGGATATCCCAGACAATCCACTCGATTAAAAACCAAATTTGGGTCCAGGTGCAACTGACATCCCCCCCCATTTGTTGAGGTCAAAGGTCGCATACCAGGGTCCAGGTCACATCCCACGGTCCAAAGATCACATACCAAGGTCAAAGGTCACATACAAAGTCATGTGCAGGTAAGTTGTAAATAGGCAAAAATGAAATTAACCTCATTTGAAAAGTGAAGTTCAATTGGAACCAAACTTGAGTCATAGGTGCAACTGTGGGATCCTCATTGTTGATGAGGTCAAAGTCACAACCAGGTCAAAGGTCATGTGAGGTCAGTTGTAAGATAGGCCAAAAATGTAAAATTGACCCATTTGAAAGTTGAAGTGCAAATTGGAACCAAGCTTGGTGTATGGAGTTTACATGGAAACCCTCTTTGTTTATGAGGTCTAAGGTCACATATCAGGTCAAAGGTCATGTAGGCCTATCATTCACAAACCGCAACGTCGGGGACACGCGGTCCAAGGACCGATGTATTTTTTAGGAGTTTGTAGCTAAAGCTTTTTATAAGCTGTGAATATGCCTGAAGACATTATGACAAATCTTTAATTGTGATCGTTCAGGCGAATCTGACATTAGTTTTTAGAAAAGTTTAAAAACAATCGATCATGGCTAACCTTCCCATTCAAATCCATAGAGGCCCTTTTTTCTGATACAGCCCATTAATTTCTATTTCCACAGGCTTTCCAAAGCTCTGGACTCATGGTTCAAACAATCAGTGAACACAAGTGGTGGACGGCCGACATGAGGCGCGCAGGCAACCAGGCTCTATTGTCCTATTCATATAGACGACTGGTTTACCATATAACAATTAACTGATAGAAATACTCTGCCATAGACGTCAATAGACCGATCAGTGACATATGCTTCTTGTCAGAGGATCTCCTGACTTCACTCATCATCAACATAAGAGAGCGAGAACCAGAGTCCCGCCTTGCATCCGTGGGCAGCCACCTGCCAAGACGTCAATACATTTGTACATCTCATCAAGAACCCGGGAACAGAAGACATATTGACTCGGACTCCAGACAATCATGCATCCACAAATCACCAAGTGAGTTTTGTACCATTTCTATAACTAGTTGCAGGAAAATGTGCCAATACATTTCAAGAATAAAAGTGTTGCTGTTTAATGCTTTTGTCATGAAAAAGGGTGGTAGAACACGATCTGCTCATTTGATAATTTGAAAAAAATTATTGACTTCAAAATCCATCAAGGTTAGTGGAATAACCTCGATGCCAAACATTGTAATCAAAAACGCTCATTTAATTTAAAATATTTTGTGACAATCTCTAGCCTTTAGGTCCAATCTTTGTCTGATGTGTGTGAGAGCGCCCTTCTACCCCGCGTACATTAAGTCTTTGAGAAAGACTAGCAGGCAGTTTACATACACGGAGATTGGATGTTGATTGACAATTTATCGTTTCTGTAAAGTTGGCATGTCCTACCACCACTCCTGCATGAAAAAAAGTTTGAATGGTTTTCTCAAGGGTGTTTCACAAGTGGAAATATGAAAACACTGCTGAATAAAATTTTGAGAAGGGAAATTATTTTGGGTGTGGGGATTTTGGCACATTTTACTGTTGAAACACGATGAGAAATCTTGTTACTATTTTCCATTGGCAATCTATATTGATCAAAAGCTCTCTATGTATGTGAATTACTTAGTAGGGACTTTTAACATTGTGGAAAGAGGCCCCGCATTAGAAAGCACAAGCAATGACATTTGGAATGCTGAACTCAAGAATTTGTTGCAAAGATGATTAGAAATAAACTGATTTCAAACACCAAATAGGGATTTAACAGATTGCAGATTTAAAAATTTATAATGCCAGAACTTTTGTTTAAATAATGGCTGGAATCGGAAGAAACTGGAGGATACCTAAAGTTTTAGTTGTATTAAAGGTCATATTTGTTTATTCATAGCCTCTTGCCCTGACTTTCCTAAAATGTTCTCACTATGCAATTTATGCAATTGCAAGATTTTGGTCCAACTGGTTGTCTATAACAGATTGTACTATAGACATCCCACTATCGTAATAAACCCATTATAGTTACAGTATAGCAATTATCATTTGTTATTATTATTAGGCCCTATTGATTATTATTAAAATTATTAACCTCAAAGCTGATCTTAAAATGTTGGATTTAAAAAAATTAAACCTCATCTCACAGGAACTGTGCATAGAATTTGCAAAGGCTGTAGACCCCGACCTGGAATTCTACTATTACTGGGGTGACCATGAGAAGACTTGTCAAACATTCTGCTGAACTTGAATTATCCCAGAACCAGCGCAGTGCATCAGACCTAAATATCGTAAAAAGTGCATGGCCCACAAGGAAAGCAGATCAATGAGAAAAAGAAGGAATCTATAAGGAGGAAACGATGGAAGTGGATGAATAGGAACCTATCAATGCTCAACGGAATAAATGAAGAGGAAAGATAGAATTGCCTAAGTTGGATATGGCTAGAGTACATCGTCATCTACACCACAAAGATACAGCAAACTCGCACTCCATGGAGAAGCCCCAGTCCCCATAGCATAAGTCCATGGCGTGGATATGGTCAACTCCCGCATGCCCTGTCAGGAACAATGGTCACGGTAACAGCCCCAACTGCAGTTGCGTCGAATCAGGCAGTGGTTGGCGAGGCTGGCAGTACATACAGCATGCCTCACATATGACATCATTGCCGCAGATATATTTCGGCAAATTGAAGCATCCTTACAGGCGGGGGTTGCCGTGGTGACTGTTACTAAAGTTCAACAGCCAGAAAATTTAAGTGTCTCCTCCAGCACAGACAAGAGTGAATGTGCTAGAATGTAATGTGATAAACCTCAAGAGAGATTTTTGGAAAAAAGCAAAAGACTGGATTAACCAAATTTTCTTGCACAGTTGTTTTTTTATGAACAGCAAGTAATATCAACAACAGCGACACTGTTTGGGATTATTCTTCCACTACACTACCTAGAACTGTATGCAACTGTACACGGACTAAAGACCAAAAAAAGTAACACGCATGTCTAAATACCAGCATAAGTTACAAACCAGTGGTCTTTGCACACAACATAAAATTATTCAATATTTTTTGTTTTCTTCCGTAAATTTGAACCTTCTTGCCCCATTGCAAATCATATTACCAACACAATCCAATTATACGAATCTCTCCCTTGATAAAGTTGCAATAAAATGTATAGCCATATTGATTGCCACATATTCTTGCCAGGTTTTTAAAAACGAATCTTACTATACATGGGTGAATATGGTTGTACCAGCCAATTTTCGATTCAATCAAGCACTAAATTAATAGGAGTAACTTTCCACTTGTACATTTTCAAAATTTCCGTGGGCAGGTGCCCCAGATGAAGGAAAGATTTCTTGAAGAATTGATGTGTGAAATATGGTCACTTCCTTAATGCATGGTGTTGTATTGTAACCTTGTAATAATATCTTGGTGCAACTTTGAAAATGTGACACATTTTCGTAAAATGGACATTGCATTGTGTTGGCGATATTGATCACAATTGAGCAAGAAAAGGTTCAAAATTTGCAGACCACAGACTATTGATATCATTTTATGTTGTTTGAGCATAGACCATGGTTTGTAACTTACTAGGTATTTAGACAAGCTGCGTTACTTTTTTGGGGCTTTACATTGTATCGTCTAGCAACAAAGGGCATACTGTGTACTTAGATAAACACATTTGTAATGAAAGAACGAGTGAAGTTTTGCAGTTGGGTTTTCTTTTTGGAATATCTTGTCATTTTCTGTTAAAACTCCCATATATTTGTGTGTTGTGTTTTGTTGTTATTTTCTGTTTTGTTTGGGACATTTTTTTATATCGATGCATCAATTACTGCTTTCTCTAGTTCACCGTGTGTGAGGCTTTATCTCCTCAAACAGCAAGATTAATAAGTTCAATCTTTCAGGTATGCATGCAAACAAATTCACTCACTGCTTGGCACCCGTTCTCTTCGTTGGAACCGTTTCTGGTACAATTCTGAATTACACAAGATTTAACTGCCGTAAACTGCCAGTCAACCGGTGGTTGAGTTAGTCCATCCCTAATAACTCATAGCCCACCAAACTGACCAATAAGTAAATCCTTTCTGGGGTTGTTTACTGAAAAGTTTGAATGCATTTTTGGAATACTAATACAAAGTTATGGCTTTTTCAATCATGTTTTGATGCCATAGGATACAAAAGTCTCAACAGACTGCATAAAGGCCAGTACCCCAAACTTGTGGGATAGAGTGTGCCTAGCAGTTAGGAGGGTGCTTTGCCTGTGACCGCAAATTTAACCAAAATAATCCTGGGTCGAATCCGGTGGGACCGCTTGCAGGGATTTATTCGGGTGCGCAATTCTGGATTTAATCTTTATACGAGCTATGATTAAATACCGAATACCACTCTCCTCCAAGGTTCACTTGGAATTGGCAACTGAATCATTAAATCATTCTGTCCTTCGGATGGGACGTTAATCCTTCTTCTCTGTGTAAAGAGTCACAACTGTACATGTACATCGCCGTCAGTGTCGAATAAGAATATAGGGTGTAATCCCCTGATTGTTCCCAATATCCGCCCCCAGCCTCGAAGTGGGCCATGTTAGGAGCGTCCTTATCATGATACACACGGCCCCTGAGCGCTTACTAAGTTGCAATTAAATCCTGACAACCCAACCACAAGCCATTACCAATGACTTGTGGATACGTTAAAGAACACAAACTTTGTTACAATTTCCTTATAATTCAACTATAGTCGTTTTAATAATTGCCATATTTTTCTGGAATTGGGATTAGTTTTGGGTGTAATTGTACACTAGTGCAATTGAGGTTTGGTATAACTTATTACATTAAAATTTATCAATCATTACTAATGAATATTCTCATCACCAGGTGTAGTCACTAACAAAATTGAACTATGAAGCATTCAGATGGACTTACGATCTTACAATGGCAATGAATCACACGCATTTTCAAGCCAATCAACAGCCGCAAGTTATCTGTCAGTGTGTTGTTGACTTCCATACTGACGAGTGGAAATGATGTCACAGACACAGCATCCAGATTTGTGTAGATGCCTCGTAGGCCCAGAGCCCGCCGTCTGATTGGATGAGCTGCGATAGTTGTCACTAAAAGAGTCATAAAGTCCATTGACATGATTCTTAGGTCAATTTGTTAAGGTTTATCAATCAATATTTTCTTAGGGAATGTAATTTGTTTGAAACTTAACACGAGAAGAACATGAATCTTAAAATGAGTAAGGATGAGAACAAGGAGAAATAAACGCCTCAATCATTCTTGAATTATGTAGGTAGTGGGGACATGGAAATTTGGTTACAATTTTTGATTGCTCCACAGTTTGAATCCTCCCCCAGTATAAGATTTATTGGGCCCCTATGTTTTATCGTCACTAAACACTATAGTCGGCGAGATAGGTACAAGTTGGGTTTGACTGTAAAGTTTGGGTATATAACCTTTTTTTTTTGCTGCCAATTAATAGATTAGGGTGTGTAGATAAGAATCTGCCGGGGTGCCACCTGGGCACCTTTGCATTTTGAGAAATCCAAGATGGCATCGCCATAAAATGATAATTATATTTCAACCCGATATTATCACTATGGTTAGTAGATTCCTAAGGATCCAATGAACAAGTGTAATGCACTTGTAACATTAAGTAGTACTTCAAATTCAAAATGGACCAAATCTCATATTTTAAAATATGCCTATAAGCAGCAATACCTGCGATAAAACTAAACATTAAGTAACGTAGATTATGTTGTTAGACACAATCAATGTCTTTAATAAGTTGTAGCATGACGCAATCAATATGGCACCAACAACGTGAATTTCTTCAAAAAACACAAGTTTTGACACAATTTCTAATGTCGCCATTTAATAAGTTGGTCCTAAAAAATTATTACTGGTAAAAAAAAACAAAAATTGTGCCTTTTTCCATTCACAGAGTAATTACATTTATCATACATTCTATAAATTTTTTGGGGGAAAGCTTATACTACAATGACGCCAAGGCACTAAGTACAACTTTAATTATCCAGGGTGGGTCAGAAATAGATATACAGGGTGAACAACAACAAAGTTTACATTTTTCTTGTCCATGGTGAACTCTGTGTTCCCTTCTGCATGATATGTAGAGCACATAAATATGGATTCAGAAAGGTAATTGCTAGGCCCTTCAAACAAGCAAGGAAGAGAGAATTCACAATACCTTGTTAAATATACAGGGTGGTCAAAATTATGCTATTTGAAGTGTAAAATACATTATTAAAGATTTTAATACTATTTTTCAGAGTAAAATCTTTTTCCTTCCTGGCTCATTGGTAACTGGAATCAAGTTACTTCAAAACAGATATAACCCATATTCTTGTGTACTTTGGATTATACGGGTGATCAGAATAAAATTACCCCTGTAAGAGCAAAACTTCTGGTGCTCCAAGTGTCTTAATGTTAATGGCAGTTGAACTAATAAATATTAGTAAAAAACAGTGTCGCCAGAAGTAAATATTGTAGGTCTCTTGTTAAACCAGCATTCCTATTATAAAAGCATATAGTGTGATAAAAATGGAAGCCTTCCTTCGGTAATTTTTCTCCACATTTAAATAGGGTCCTTCAGCATATACACGCAAAAATTTTTCTGAATACCACCCACGATGTTAATACGCAAATTTTGGTCTACAATTCATTAAACAAATATCATACTTCTAAAATATGTGCCTACGGTACATAAACAAAGCAATTTTATTGTGACTGATAACGCATTCTGTAAATGATTAAATATACACAAAAACCGTCATTTATTGTCCTCCACCCTATACAATTTGGACCACCCTGTAATTATTATCTATCATAAATCAAAATATTTCTTGTGTTTTTAAAACATGAACGCATGCACAAAACCAGTCTTACGTTGTTCTAAAACACAAGATTAAGACACAAACGTTTTAACCGCTGCCAACTAGATTTAGAAATTGTCACAAAAAGATATTTTTCCACCCTGTACAATTTCCACGCAAGTCACCCTTTATAAATGCATGGTGTTTCTTTTGCAGAATGGACATCTTTAGGTCTTCACAAGGCATATGAAAGAACGATTTTCCTTACTGTGGATACTTTTTCAGGTAGAAAGGTCAGAAATTTGCTGTATTTTCAGTTTTTTTATGTGCAAGTCTAGGGGCTGCTCCCTCCACCGACTGCTCCTCACCACCCTGACATACTTGGACAATTTTAAACTAACGTCGCTATTATCCGCTCAAATAAATGTTTTGCATGAGAAAGACCACAATTACTACAAATGACCCCATTTTTCATAATACCTTCGTACTTCCTGAAATATTTTACTTTGATCATAAAATTTTGGGACAAGTGTAATATCTCCACCATATTTGACAGACCAACTTCTGAAAGGCGACCACATGTTACCTTCAAGTATAAATATTGGGTCAATGAAACAATTAGAAATGTCCCTATGATCATAACCAAGTGAAACCTGGTAATCCCGATAAATAAATATGTGTCAAATTATAAATTGAGTGCAATATATGTGAAAAATGTAATTCCTATGTTATTTTGACAACTTTTTTGCACCTATAGTTTTATTTCTATTTTTGGTACATGAAACAAATTGAAAGTATTTTACCTTGTTCGGACCAAGGTACATGTCAATTTCATTGACACATGATTTCGATTTGAGCTGCTAAATACTTAGAAATTTTGTGTCAAGTATTTTTTGAAGAAGTTCACGTTTTTTGCCTGCAATATGATTACGTCCATGGTTACAATTTTTAAAAGTAACAGAAATACATTTATTGTGTCTAACACATAACCTAAGTAGTTGTGTCTATTTTTTAATTGCAGGTTTTGGCTTTATGGGCATATTTTAAAATATTTGGATTTTGGCTTCCATTTTGAATTTGACTTATGACTTATGTTTACAAGTGCCATACACGTGTTCATTGGATCCTTTAATATATCTAGTAACTCCATAGGTTTGATAATATAGGGTACTATTAATTAATCATTTATGCGACGCATCTTGGATTTCTCGAAATGCCCAAGGATGCCCATGTGTCACCCGGCAGAATTTGTATTCTACAACACCTAATCTAATCATTTTCAGCAAAAAGTGGTATATACCATCTGTACGTGACATGAATGTTCTTCTCTGACTGCAGGTAATATATTGAAAAATATTTTTGGCCAGCTCAGGCCACATGGACCAAGGTAATATCCCATATCAAGTCCTGTTAATCCAATGCAACTAAAATGCAAATTGCAGTCCATTTTGTTGTTTACTCAGAGGTTCATCCATGCTAATATTTATGAAATGAGCCAATCAGAGATACTGTAAGAAAGATGGTATGGGTTAAATGAATGGAAATTATAGATTGTAGGTCACCAAATAACTAACTGGATAACAACAGTCGTAACTACTTCATCAAGGTGTAGAAAAAATTAATATTAGAAGTCATTAAATAAACATTCTCTTCACGCAACTTGTGCATTTTCCCAAATGTCACCCCTCAATTTTTTCCCCAAATATAATGATGTAGAACTCCTGCAAACAATAGAGCTAAGGATTTCAATGAATCTACAAATTAATGTTTTCGGAACTTACATCACATAGTTGAAAATTGTGATGAGTGTGAAAGATGTCCAGACTTTTCATGCTGCTTCAAAAGAATGTAGATCCTGTTTAATGTTCATACATTTTTAAGTCTGCTATTTCAAATTTGATAATGTAAGCATCACTCAAAATTAAGTATATAAATTTACCTATATCCCATGGCTTAAAAACCATGGGAATAGTCTCGTTCGTTTTCCTTTATTATTTCCTGAAAATTTTGCAAATAGTGGGAAAATTTGAAAGTGCAAGTCAACCGTGAAACCTAGGGTTGAAATCAAAGCACCAAGACGGAGCCATAAGGGTAAAATTTTTTATGGTCCCAGTCAAAGCTACCCTAATGTCGCCTAGCATTGCCAGATTAGATAACACACTATAATACAATTGCCATACAAAAATTTTTGTTTCTATAAATAGTCACCAAGGCTAGGTCTTATGTGTTTTGTTTCGAGGTAATGTGTGGAAGCCTATTTTTTACTCGTATAGAATTGTTAACCCAAACGCGACTTGTATTCATTCTGAATTTATACAATTTTGATGACCCACATACGCAACTGCCCAGTACAAGGGCAAAATAGCTTGTGTTCTGTTGACAACAATGTTTGCTCATACTGTCAGTCATGATAGAGCATCATTCGTTGCCCATATATGAACTTGGGATCTGGTACATGCAAGTCATTCTTTGCACTTGTGTCATCACTATTTGTTCATATTAATGAGCTCATTTGCAATATTTTGCTCCCACCATGGGGATTTGCAAGTTTAGTTTAAACTTGCAGTATTTTTTATAAATTGATTGTAATTTTTGTGATTTTTTTTTTTAATTTTATTGCTTTTTTTAAGTTTTTTATATTTTTTGTTATGCAAATTAGCATATTTGAATAGTTTCAAATGTTATATAATTAATCACTGCAAATTTTTTCTTTACAATCAAGAGAGAATTATTCCCCTATGTAATGAAAAATGTGTCAAATGGTAGGGCGGGTCACAATGAATCACATGAGGTATATCTTTACATAAATCAACCATTTTGCTAATATTTTTGATAATAATTATAAAATGTTTAGATAGAGGGTTAGGGTCATTTGCATTTTGATAACTTGCCGTATGGATAACTAGCCAAATGTGACACATTTCAAACGATGTTAAACTGTCTTGCCAAGGCCACCATGTTTGTTTCTTGTAGTTGAAACCGATTATAGCAGGACATAGTATTTTGAATGATTTTTTGCCATATTTGAATCCCCAATTTTCAATTATGTCTGGCTTTACCGGTAAAAATTTGATTTGTCATCCAGTTCTTTTCGTTAATTTAAAATGACCTTTTTTTTTAAAACACAACCTTACCAACACAAAGAAAAAACATCAACTACAAGTAAATAAAAGAATTTGCTATGTCATTGAACATAAGCATAAATCAATTGAGTGATCTGACCGACCAATCAACCCAATATTTTAGCTTTCTCCATTATGCAAACAAACATTTTTTAGGCTAACTGTCTTGTGCCTTGCTACTGGAATATCCATTTCCACAAAGTTGGTATCTAATAGATGCAGGGTGTGATTCTCGGAATTTGCCTGATGTCAGGATTTTCTTTTCAAAATTTCTGCCACTGTTATTTAAAATCAGCCGATTCCTAAGCATTTGGGTCATTTTAACGATGTTTTTTAAGGATTTTTTCCCAAATTTGGATTTTTCCACAAAACTAATACGCACCCCGTTATAGTACGGTGTATTTTAGTGTGTGAATTGAAAGAGCCTAAGACAGTGTGTTGGGTTGGTTTGCAACTTTGCATACAATGTTAATATTTCATATTGGTGTGTGTGTGGGATGATAATGATGTAAAAACAGCCTCCGCTCATGATTCCAACAAATGTCACACGTGCCTTGATATGCTGTAATTTCAATTGAACATTTTTTCAAGATTATATTCATTACTTGGTGGGCTTTGTTGAGAAGTTTCTTTGTGAAAAACACATTTTGTAATAGGTTTTGTTAAAGTGCATGGAACATTTTCATGAAATTTCCTTTCTTCATTTGCCTCTCTCCAATTATAGTCTAGGCCATTGGACAGAATAGCGATACATTTTACACATAAAAATAACATTCAAAACAGATAGGATGTTAAGATAGAGTTCAATACATCCATGTATTTGTATGCTAATTTTGCAAATCTTTTTCCAATAACTTTAAAATCAACAAATGTGGTATATTACATGAATATCCAAGCCTCGTAACCATTAATATTAAACTTTCCCCGGACTTGGGGTCACTTCTAACCGATTCTCACTTCAGTGGTCCAAATTGTTTTAGGCCCATCCACACCACTAGAACCATTTTTCAAAATTAGCGATACAGAGCAATTCTGACCGCAGATGGCCCTAGATTTTCTATCCCGAGTGTCTCTGCCGCGAGGCGTTTATCATGCAACTGCAATCCTATAATCAGCTCCTGTGCCACCTTTTGCCGACATGATGGTCCGTACTTTTGCCAATCTTTATCGCTAAAGGTCACTGGTGTTGATGCCCTGTGAATGTGCCCCTAGCACAGGTCTGTGGAAGGGTTAAACCACAAAGGTCACAGACCTGTCAAACAGAGTGCATGTCGTGGGAACATGCCTACGGCGTGCCGTTTTTTCTTGTGTTTAAACGCCGTCGACATTAATTATAAAAAATTGCTTCGTTTTACCCAAAATAAGGACGCTGATTTGGTCTTACCATGCAAAAATAAAAATTTTTCAATGTGGCCAGTGTCTCTCTATTTGTAGTGCCCAACAACTGTGAACCACTGGCTGATCGTAGGTCTGGGTGATTTCTCATAAGGACCAATTAGGATATCAAAATTTTTGACCCTTTTAATCCAATACGCATAATTGATCATACCTCATACTTTATTCTTATTTTTACATTGTTTTGAAAGAGAAATGGGCACGGTATTTGTATCCACATAATATTGCCATAGCCAAATACTGAAAACCTTTACTTTCGGCGAGGTATTATTTCACGAATTTCACGAGAAACTGAAATCAACGAAACTTAAATCCCCACTAACCTCACGTAAATCTTGGATTTGCATTCAAAACCCTAATGAATCATTGTAAGGTTTAACAGTAATCCAAGAAAAGACATCTGGTAAATCGAAGTTAAGTAACCATGCTCTTCGTTGAATTCCTGACGGTTTGTGTGTGTTGTGTGAAAGTTTGGATTTTTTTTAACATCAAAATCACCAAACTATAATTTTTGTATGACTTTTTGATATGTTATTTGGTGTTGTTTTCCCCCAAATGGGATGTACTGATTGTGAATTTGTATGTTTGCTCAGTGGTTAATAAAGTGGCTTTGTTATACACTCACTTTTGTTGTACTGGTATCTGGGTTTAAAATTGGGTTCCCATTTAAAGGATTCGGTCTATTTAAGATTTTAAGTTCAGTTTGATGTGCACCGTTTTGGAGTGTCAAGGTCTTTTCCCTATCATGCCTGTGAAACAAGCCCTAATTTGGGGTTTTTTTTTGGGACACCTTGCTATCGCATCAATTCATATACTAACATGTTCGCGAGTTTGTGGAATAAAATCGGGGTGGCTATCTTGCTGGAGTGTTAAAGTGACCTTTGACCCAAGAAAGAGCAAAGGTCAAAACTTCTTTTCACCCCATCACAATTAAAGGGCTGACTCATATTTCCCGATGAGGGCGCGGGCGCACTCATTTTTCAAACAAATCGCATTTTTTGCATCTACATAATGCTTGTCCATATACTAAATCACTGTTACGGAAAACTAAGCCCAAATCGAAGCCCTTCATATGAAAATCCCACTTGTTATGACAAATTCGCGGACCGAATTTTTGTTATACACGTTACCCTATGGGACTGTATACCCTGTCCCAATGTGTACTGACATGAAAACGGAAAATCCGATTCATCTCTGACTTTGGATTTAGCATTTTAGGTGACTATCTATAGTTCCTAGATGACTTATTTTTTACTTACTACCAAAAATTACATATTTTGAAATCTCTGAGTCGGCTTTTTAAGGTACAACAAAAGATTTTTCGTAATGGGTGTCCTAAAAATGTGAACATTCTGATTTTTTTTTTGGCATCAATTAAAGCTTTTCTATCAAAAATATCCTCATCTGAAAGGATTACCACGATCTTGTATTTTGGTACAAATTGTGAAATTTCTAATTTCATCTAGGAGCAATGTGCAATTCAATACTGTTTTTGTATGAAATTCACCTTTTTGGTTTTTACTACTTTTAAGAAAATTTTTGTGGCCCAAGGTACGAAATCCTCTTTAGTTGTCTTATCTATATGTGGCCAGGTAGGAAATCTATTGTCTTATCTAGATGAAACCTACTGTCATAGTTGAGAGAAACTATTGGATGCCTTGAAATTCTCTTGTGTAACCTTTTATAAGGCAAATAATTTTTTTCAAAGGCTTTGGTATTCATGGTCAAAAGAACCTACAAAGTAATTCTATGCAATATGACCACTGATAGAAGTAGGAACCTTATTCTTACCAACAGGACACCCACACTCCATATTATACCCACACCCACAAACGTGATCAAGAACCTGAAACTTATCCAGAAATGTGGAACAAAGGCTGTGACAAGGCGCCAAAAGAAAAAAGTGCCTGGGATGGAAATCTCATGGAACTCCAAAGCCTCGCCTGAACCACAGCAAGGCCTAGAAATGATACACTCTGTTTTCCAGTAAAGCTGCTCCCCCCTCCAAG
>JAMKCH010000926.1:0-52466 GCA_023653785.1 Ophioderma brevispina | reverse complement strand
TTATAGCTCAGCGTAGCTAAAAAAATGCTCCGCGTAGTAATTCCACGTTATGTCCCTAAATGCCAACCATATGTACGGCGGTCCGGTAAGTACGTAATTCCTGTTTCTAAATTGAAAAAAAAAGTTGGCGTCAGCGTTTGAAAATTCTCAAGACTGGAATAATACCGAAAGGCATTGTGGGAAAAATGGATGCGCCCGTAGATAGAGATTACGTGTATGGCAAGCCATAAAGGCCATAACGTATTGCCGCAACGCGTTGCGAGAAAGTAGCAACGCGTTGCGACATTTCGGCAACGCGTTGCGACATTTCAGCAACGCGTTGCGGTGTCGGCCAATCAAAATCATGAATTTCTGTGACGTATTTCAAAAAATAGACCCACAACGCGTTGCAAAGTATCTAGCAACGCGTTGTGGAAACTCACAACGCGTTGCAAGCCTTCACAACGCGTTGCGAGATTCACAACGCGTTGTGAGCTTTACAACGCGTTGCGAAGGTCCACAAGCCATTTTTTTTTTTTTTTTTTTTTTTTGCAACGCGTTGCAAAGTATCTAGCAACGCGTTGTGGGTCTATTTTTTGAAATACGTCACAGAAATTCATGATTTTGATTGGCCGACACCGCAACGCGTTGCTGAAATGTCGCAACGCGTTGCCGAAATGTCGCAACGCGTTGCTACTTTCTCGCAACGCGTTGCAGCAATACGTTATGGCCTTTATGGCTTGCCATATACGTGTAAACTTTTCCGTGTCTGCGAGCACCGAAGTACCCGACAAAAACGTTCCATTTTCTCACTAGGTTCTATAGGTTCAGACCCAATTACGATACATATTCAAAACAAAACATAGTAACGGACCCTCTGATGCAAAAACCTCCATAGAACCCCTTCGTTTTCCGGAGATATGCGAGGTTTAGTTTCATTACACACATTCGCTATGACGGACTGATAACGTTGATCTCTCGCGCAGTACCAATTTAGATAATATCTTTCGCAGTCTGTGACACAGACTACACACTTTCCGGACCGCCGTAAACCATATGCGTCCTGTTTAAAGTAGTGACATGGCCCGATCGCTATTAAATAGCCTCGTCCCCAGAATTCCAGATTCAAACTTTTGGCATCAACAGAAAGCTACTATTTTTCTCATGTACCTGTGAAATCCTAGGGCTAAAGGATGTTTGGTTTGGAAGTTATGAGCGAAAATGTTCTCCACTTTGCCGACCAATATTAATTTTACACAGTACTCTATGGGGCTCACAAAATCACGTTTCGAGCTCTCCCATCAAAACGGATTGATATATCGGCGCGAAACTTTTAGGGTGAAGGCAATTCTATCAAGAGTAAAATTTGGGGTCATCCCCATTTAAGCTTTTAAGGTGGATTTATACCTAAGTAATTGGTGGGGATGGGGATATGTCTCGTTGTAACAATTTGGTAGAATTTTCAGTGTGGTTGTGACTTGTGTTCTTTTTACCTATTTGTATTCTTTTTGTTTCTTTATGCAACTCCATTTCTGTCCAAACATTTCGTATTCATTTATTCTCTTTGTGCTTTATTGCTTTATTTGTATGTGTTCTGTGAGTGTGTTGATTTTGAAGCAGCTTTTTGTTGTCTTTTTTGCTATTATTACCTTTTTTGGGGGGAGAAGAATTATGTAATTGCATAATTTGAGTGCTAATTAAAGCGGCACTGGCACATTTTCACAAAATATGAAAATTCTTCAATTTGCTCTCAAATGATAGTCTAGGCCATTGGAAGAACAGAGATATATTTTACATATAAAAATAACATACCCAAAAACAGATAGGGACATTGATATGAGGATAAAGACATCCAGGTAATTTGTAGGCCAACTTTTAAGTTTTGCATAACTTTAATCAACAAATATTACATGAATATTTTTGACTCGTACTCACTGATATTAAAACCACAAAGGTTATAGACCTATCAGTGTGCATAGCGTGGGAAACATGCATACGGCGTGCGTGTTCTTGTGTTAAACGCCATTTTTGTCGTCTGCTGAATTTAACGTCGCCGGCGACGTTAAAAGACAATTATCAGTGATTTGAAAAAAATATTTGAAATTTGCAGGAAATAGCTTCAAAGTGAGGATAAGTCTGATAGATTCTCATAAGATACCTTTTACAGCTGTAGAATTAACGAAAAAGACAACGGCAAGCAGTGTTCCCAAAATTACGATCTCCAATTTCAAAGTACGTGTTGTAGTAAGTGCCGTTCGGACAGTAATGACTTAAAATCTCTGATTCTGTCCTTATGAGGCGTGCTTCTGGTCTTATCATGGCAGGGTATGTAGATACCTGTACTTGTACGTACATGCAAAAATCTGATTTTTGATATTTTTTCGATTCTGCTGATGTAGCCAAATGCAACTGATAGTGTCTTTAAATTCAAAAGCGTTCTCTGTTTTACCCATAAGAAGCTGATTTGGTCTTAATCATTTTGCGTGAGGGCTTTTGTACATAAAAGCCTTACAACCATGCAAAAATATCGATTTTGAAAAATCTTGAGGGCGCACTATTTTTCAAATGTGCCAGTGTCTCTTTAAGTACTTTTGTTAAATAATGTACGCGAAGATTGTTGGTTTAGACGAGGTGTATTTATAAAAAAAAATAAGCGTCGCAACCCCAAAATAATTCCAACAACAAGTTTTTAAATAGAATTAATACTGGAATTTGACATTTGGAATAACATTTTACTAAAAAGGCAAGGTTTACTATTCAAGAAAAAAGTATTGTTTGCCCTATCTGTGGGTTGTAGTCAATAGCAAAATAGATTGTTTTAAAAATAGTGTCAAATTTTTCGTCTAGTTCTGCATAATAGCATGCACATTAAATACGTTGTCTATGACATTTTGATACATGATTAGGATGTAAAATATTGCCGGGCTGCATTGAGCCTATGAGAGGTTACAAGCCAAAAGAATGAAAGTAACATATTGGACTTTTAAACACAGATTCAATATACATTTACTTCTTAATTGTCATGCCCTGAGCAATTTGAGACCAGTTTTAACAATTTTACACAGCATGACCTTGAACTGTTAGTATCTTATTGTACCAAAACTAGACGTCATAGATAAGGAAGCTACACCTTTTTAAACACTTAACAATAGCTGAATAAATAAATTTTAACACAATTTGAATACTTTGAATTCTTACCCGTGTGCAAACTTTTCACTTTATTTATACATTGTCCATTGTAGAGATTTTCTTAGATGTTATTCTGATAAAAAATACTACCAAAAGCGGTAATAAAACCTTTTGTTGGAATTATTTTGGGATCTAAACATAAATTCCCAATGGGACACATCCACGTTATGTTTCTTACATCATCCACAACCGTGTACATCTATCCAATTAAGCTCATTGCGACATCAAGGCTGGCTATCGCATTGATCACTCATTAATTGATATTAATTTTGACTTTAGCAGTATCGAGAGAGGACCCGGCTACCCGGTCTAATAATAGTAATATAATAATAATAATAATAATAATAAATGGCATTTATATATAGCGCCTTAGTAATTAATGAATGATCAAAGCGCTTAACACGACAGTCTTAGAGTAATGTACAACTAAATGAATGATCAAAGCGCTTAACACGACAGTCTTAGAGTACAACTTCAGCTACAACATAGGCTACAATATAGGCTACAACTTAGGCTATAAAACATATAAAAAATTACTTGCTTTACACAGACAATTATTTAGGAAATAAGTATGTTTTCAATTTAGATTTGAAACTTGCAAGATTGTGAGATGAACGAAGTGATAAAGGTAATTTGTTCCAAAGAGCTGGCACAGAATTGCAGAAGGCTTTGTCACCATATGCCATGTATGCTGTATAAGTTCTATTGCAAGTAAGTTCAAGTTCAAGTTCAAATTTATTCAGCATAACATATCGTACGAGACAGAAATATGTAATACAGTATAATATATAATAATACATAAGTATCAATTGTAGACTGTGCTTAGATGAACTGGTGAGGTATATGATATGCTAGGACCAGCAATGGACAACCCGATAGGGCTTATGGTTATTGCTGGCCCTGTAATACATAAAAGTAAAATATACTCAATATTACAATAATGATACAACACAGCTGTTTGAAAGTGACAAAACGAGAATGAAACAAAAATATCGACGGCGACACACTCCTGACGACCAAGTTGGAGCATCTATGCCTCCAAATACATCCTGTGAAAATCTGATGAAACTTCACGGCGGGCAAAATGGTGATTTATTCAACAAAATCTAGTTATACACGGCTTTCTATGGGATTATAAGAATAACAACATACACATCAGGACCCCGATAGGCCTACATGGAAAGATTCCCGCAATGGATAGTTCTGATTTTGCGGAGGTAGGTTAATAGGTCGTGTATGTCCCTACGTATAACAGTTGTCAAACTTGTGTCGCCATGTTAAAATCGCTCTAAAATAAGAGACAATGTGCACGGGGTCAAACAGCGTGACAAGTGTATCAAATAGACTATTACATAGGTAATTACATAAACCAAAAAACAGAGACAAAAACAAACAAACAAAAAACAAACAAGATTGTTTCTAGCTAAACAAACACCTTAACGGGAATATCGGAGAGACGGGAATTTGGAAGGGAAGGCCGAGGACTCTCAGGCATTCTTCAGGAGTTGTATTGTATGATGAGATCGAAGGGATACATGCCCACCTTTTGAGTAATCATGAGATCTTAGAGATTTTGATTTATAAGTCGGAATTGTTTTCTGTTTACTTTTATATACGAGTATGAGTAATTTGTAGATGATGCATTTACGAACTGGTAGCCAGTGAAGTTCTTTCAGGAGAGGAGAGGTATGATCCATACGATTTGCCTCGAAAATTAGTCTGGCCGCTCTATTTTGTATTGTCTGTAGTTTCTGTGTGTCTTTAGCTGTCATTCCATATATAACAATAATCTATACGAGATATAACAAGTGAGCGTACAGCATGATTACACGTTTCATCATCAATAACATCGAATGCGTCCAATATTTCTTAAATGATAATTCAAAGATTGTGAAAGAGCAGAAACATGAGTTGACATAGTCATAGTTGAATCAAAGAAAACTCCGAGATTACGAACAGAAACAGATGGTTTGATTCTTGAGCCACATACATTGAGACTTGGTTCATTTATGAAGTTGAGGTCGTGCTTGGAGCTAGCTACAGAAAAAGCTAGAAAATTCAGTTTTATCTTCATTCAGTAAGGGATTAGCAGCGATTTGCTAATCCGAAACATCGAAAAAATCATCAAAATTCATATTTTTATATTTTTGTTACTGGCATGGATATGCGAACATAACCTGCAAGTGGTTGGCTTGAAATCCGTGTGTTAAAGACAAGGCAGTATTTATCCGATTCTGTAATTTCTATACGTGCGTATCAAAATTCCGACTTGAGATCAAAAAAGCCTTTCCTGCTGTATTTCACAGATTTTCAGCGTGATATTGCGCACCATGATCAATACAGTTTGACCTCAAACACAAACATTATTGATCTTTGGTTATTTTGTACTGGTGTAAACCGCAAACAGCTGTTTAGTGCAGATTTTGAGATGCCGTCGCTGTATGTCTATTTGCTGGAGACGGTATGACAAATATCCTCACATACTTCATTTTTTTCACTATTTGGTGGTTTGTTTCAACATTAAAGCAGTTATATGGAATTGAACACACTTATCCCTGATTTATAAGTTAAAAAATGCATTTCCACATTTTTCGATTCTCTTGCATTATCGCTGCTAATCCTAGTTAAGTTTATTTACATTCATCCAGTTCTTAATTTCAGCAATGCACGACTCCAATTTGAAAGAGTTGTTACACTATCTCCAGGTATGCGAGGATTAAAATCTGTGTATATTTGGGTGTCGTCAGCATGAATGTGATATTTTAGGTTGTATTTCTTGATACAATCGAAAGTTCTATTATGGAAGTTCAAATTATTCCCTACTTTAATAAAGATGAGAACTTTGTTAAATTGTAAAACTAACCATTGCCGAGGTCGTCAATAAATAGGATGCCGCTTTTCCGTACATTCGAATGTAATATCAGTTGATCATATAATGACCGTTTGCATTTTTTTAAACTGATTTTTAGATTTTTAAATATGGAGAAAAGGTACTGTGTGAATAAAATTAAATAGCCTTGAAGGCAGATGATTCTAAAGATTCTTATGCAATCAATGAGATTCGACAAAGACTGTAATTCACATATAATATTTTGATATGGAGGGCCCCGTCATTGATGAGACTTAAAACATGCCCTTACAAATTACCAATTAATGGTAAAAATCTCCGGTTTCGTTTCCGAGTTTGCTTTGATTGAAGTTTTCCAAGGGTTTTTTTCTTTTTTCAGATATTCATAGTATTTTCATTCTTTAAAGATGCATTTCATGATCCTAGCACCTTTATTTTGTTTATGATTCACCAGATATCCTCGCAAAAGAGTTATTTCAAAAAAAATTCAGTTGATTCTGATGGTGCGTGTTATGACCACATGTTTGTATCACCCTGTCCCATCTGTTGGCGTGAAGCTAGGGCAAGTGAAATTGGTATAAGTACCGAGTAAAAATTTACTTATTAACTTGAAAGGTTCGTAAAGAGTGGGACAAGTTCGTTTGTGCTATTAGACTTATCTAATATTGTAAGCTTGTGGTAAAAAGTCCATCTCAATTTTAAACTTATAGGCCTACTTGGAAAGCTGTTCTATGCAGATGTGAAAGATGATGGTATTAGCCGGATGGTCAAGGGGAAACTGTACAATCTGCCAAGAACGACTGACTCCAGCAACTTGAATGGCACCATAAAAATGTGGATATACTGTCTAAATGTAAACGAGTGAAATTTCACTCCCCAAAAGAGTGAAACTCTTTTAAACCACTCCAAAATTAGTGGTTTGTACTTACAAGAGCGAATTCCCGCTCAAATAAGAGTGAACATCACTCCAAAAAGAGTGGATTTCCACTTGTTTTCGTGTTGTTCTTCGTTTCACTCCTCAAAAGTGTTGTCCTTCGTTTAACTCCTCAAATGAGTGGAAATCCACTCTTTTTGGAGTGATTTTTACTCTTTTTGAGTGGAACTTCACTCTTTTTAAGAACAAACCACTCATTTTGGTGAGTGAAATTTTCACTCGTTAACATTTAGAGAGTATAATCATGTCATAATACCAAAGATGACTTGGGAATTTGCAATCTATAACTTCCCATCCCAATTACATACATACAAATTACTGGAGGCCACCTGCACAAAGTATGGGCAGGCATAAGTAAATGCACAACAACCACTGCACTCTACAGATCCAAAAGAAAGCATGGCCTGCAGCTGAAAAGACTCACCACTTCAACAAAATGTATGCAGGTAACTAAGTACCATCTAAACAAGTACTCCAGAGATAACAAGAGCCAAAGTCTATATCCCTTAAATCCCTTCAAAAATTACGGAGCGGACCCCTGCCTTGTGTTTAGGGGGAAATTGCTCCTAGATGTAACAAGACAAATAACGCTACCTCCATTTTCCTCTAGGGACGTAAGGGATATGGAGAGTGTTTGGAGAAGAAGAAAGATAAGTCAAGGTGGAACGGCGTGAATGAAATGAGTCGCGGTCAAACGGACAAAGCGGGCCTTGCATGGATTCAGGAAAAACAAGGAACGTATCAAAGACATGAGCCAGAAAGAAATCTTGTCAAAGAAATGGATGAAGAATATATGCTAGTCTACCTTTATGGCTGTGCAAAACAAGGGCAATGGCTAAGATGGAAGTCTGCCATGCAAGCTGACACATCATGGAAGAAACTCCTTCATGTGTGGGTCCCTGAACGTTGTCATTCCAGATCACTACCATGATCAACTTCCATCACACTTAAACCAAAGACTATGGGGCAAGACCAACTTTGAATTGTGTCAACTGTGCAACTACCTAATTGTACTCTGCTGCACATCTTGTTGTAATCACTCGCTACAGAATGGAAGATACAATTGGCGACATGACCAAACCTTCAGAGCAATCGCATCAGGATTGGCACCATATATCGAAGAAGCCAAGAAGAGGGCGGTATCAACACCACAACCATCAAGCTTATTTCCACCATTGCATTCCACACAACAGACAGCGCAACATACTGGAACCCAGAACTACCACTACCAAAGCATGAAGTCAAAGATAACCTGACCAAAGCAAATGCCCTGGTGTTTCCTGCAGAAATAGTAGAGACTGCCAAGCGGCCTGATATCACCATCTACTCAAGATCTACCAAGAACATCATTCTAATCGAGCTAACGATCCCATCAGTGAACCTAGCCAATGCATATACCAGGAAAAAGTGTAAATACCAAGAACTGGTAGCCAAATGTGAGAACAGAGGATATACTGTGTTCTATACTTTCCCATAGAAGTTGGAAACACAGGTATCTACAACACCGCTTCGCGAGATATACCCAACGGGAAACGAAAACCAATCATGGACACATCATCCTAGACTGCCCTGCGAGCAAGCTACACCATCTGGCTTTGCAGAAGTACAAAGGCATTCCGACAGATGGAATTAGTTCCATCACCATTTTTTGCTCAGAGGGAAGAGGGTTGTTTTTTAAACTCATAAAACCGGTTAAACCTGCCAAAGTCTGGTCCAAAGTCCAAAGACTTCATGAGCATCAAAAGCCACAAGCTGTTCTTTAACTTAAGGTGATTTTTGTTCAATTAGTCTAGGCTTAAAACGGGGTTGAGCAGGAAGATGACGGTGATGGGACTCTACCAATGAATTATTCGTTAACTAAGCAGAACCTCATCCTCTAAGAATGTATAGATAAAAGCTTTAGAACACTGAAATGTAGTAAATTTAGCACTAGTACGATACAGTCTTTAGGAAAGTGTATCTTACTATTCTTATTGCTCTACTAAACTTCTACACTAAATTAAATGAGCACCACTTTTTATCTGGGTATATATTAAAGAAATAAAGGGTGATGCAGTATCATTTATGGGCGAATAGTGTGTCCGAGGTCGGAAAAACAATAATGGGCGAGGCGCAGCCGAGCCCATTGTTTAAAGTTTTTTTCCGGACCAGGATACATTATGAGCCCATAAATTATATTGCAAACACTTTATTTCTATTCTATTACCGAAAACAGCGTGATCTAATAGAGAAAATGCATTCGCGACCCATTATTGCAGAATAATGGACAGTAAACTGACCAATCAGAATGCTGCATTTTCATTAATGGGCAGCAGTAATAGAATTGACATTAATAAAATGAACACTTGCCTTATACACAGAAATGATTAGTAAATTTTGCAATGTACGGAAAATCGTTGTATTTGAAAAGTGAGACTGTATTGAGTCACCATTCCTATAGTTGGCAAAAGTCGGCCGTAAAGGTAAATTATGGCGCTATAGACTTCCATATTTGGACTAATTGCTAGGTCAGGAGTCATGTTACAACTGAAAATGAGGTTTATTGTTTTTTTTAATTTGTTAAAATAATAAATTCTAAGCAAGTGAGCTGTTTACGAAAATATGTAAGCTTGATTTTTCACGAGTAAAATTAAGACGGATAACTTTGTTGTAAACTAGTTTGCAGTGTTTTTTCGCGAGAGAATTGTCAAATTCAACAAGCTTGTACAAGCAAGTCAAACGCACGAAATATACTGCCTAGGGATGGGCTAACAGTGGTCTATAGCAAACTAAAATAATCACAACACCTTGGTAAAAGGCTAGATGCGTACAAAAATTGCACTGGGAAGATTAATAGGCCTTTCACATTGCCAACGCGTGCAACGGCCGTGTAGACATAAACACCAAGGTCATGACGATGGTTCGTTTCTCTAATCCACTTAGGTAAAAATTACACCAAAACGAGACAGATCACGCTCTCTTATTCCTGAAAGTAATTAATTTTTTCTGACCTCTAAGTCGTCGACCCACTCTTTGAAAACGAAAAAGTCAAGGACTTTCTCTCCACTTCAACTTTTATTATAGAGTTTATCCGAATGAACAGTAATAGTATATCAACACAGTTTATGAATTAAAGAAGTCACATCAGTCCTTTTCCCCCAATTCAAAATGGCCCATAAAAAAATCAAAAAAAAATACGTATATTACTCTTTTTGTGTTAAAAACAGACACTTAGCATTTTAAACCGGTCCTTGAAGAATGCCATTCACGCTGTTCTATTTCTTAAACAAGCAAAGCCTACAAATCATAGATATCTTGACAATACGGCGTGTTATGCAAGATGCCACTTACAGGGTCATTACTACAGCTACTTCCAATACAACATGGCCAAGTGGACTTTGATGACAACAAGTATTTAAAAAAACTGTGTCGGGTCGCCAGTCATAATTTTACAGAAATCAAACAACATTCAAAGCTTTAAGAGGATTGAGATGGTTTTCTAGTTTGAGGTTGCACTTTAATTACAGAAAACATGTACAAACAGAAATAAAACTGCTTTAAAGTAGGTGTTTGAATACATGATAATAAGATTTGCATTGGAAATGACCCATCACCTTGTTTAAACTTGATCTCCCGTTGACCTTTGACCTTGGTATGTGACCTTGGCCCTTTGGAATATGAACAAATGGCATCCCTATTAAAGCTTTAATTTGATGTACGTAAAATTCGCCTGTCAGTTCAAATAAAGACAATAGAAAAAAAGCCCAAGTTGGGCGCAAATGTGTTAAAAATGGTTAAAAAGTTTTAAAAACATGCATCCTACGTTACCAGCTTTATTGGATGAAATAAAGAAATAGAAAAAACGCCCAAGTCGGGCGCAAATGTGGTAAAAACGGATCCCAAGTTTAAAGCTTATTTAATAACGAATGATACACCATTCATAGTCCATTTCCAAATAAAGACATATAAAAGGCATACTCAATTGGGCGCAGAATTGTCAAACTGCATCCCTATTAAGTTACGAGCTTTAATTTGATTTACGTAAAACTCTCCTGTCATTTCAAATAAGAATAGGAAAAAACCCCCAATGGGGCGCAAAATGTGTTAAACGAATCCCCAAGTTTAAGCTTTAATTTAACGTAGGTTACCCCCTCCTGTCATTCAAATAAAGACTGAAAAGGCGCCCAATATGGGTTTGGCAATATATGTAAACACTGCATCCCTAATTAGGAGCTTAAATTTGAGTACATAAAACTTCTCCTGTCTTTCAATAAAGAAAATAGAAAAAACGCAATTGGGCGCACACTGTTTGTACAACGAAATCCACACAAGTTATAAGCTTTATTTTAACTAGGTTACCCCTACCTGTCTGTTCAAATAAAGAAAATATAAAGGCGCCCTTGGCGCCAAATATGTCAAAACTGAATCCCTAAGTTACGAGCTTTATTTGAGTGGACGTAAATCTCTCTTTCATTTCAATAAAGAAGATTATGACAACGCCCAATTGGCGCAAAATGTGTTTCTGGAAGAATCCCCAAGTTAAATAACGATGTTACCTAACATTTTCGTCTAAATAATCCCTTCCATGTTTTTGCCTTTCAACCTTGTCATACTACCCTCTTGCTCACCGTATTTTAACTCTACTGGCCCCTGATACATTTTCTTACTTAAACTGCTCCTATTCGTTTACTCCCCCCTTTATCTATCCCTGCACCGTTTTAACCAACTCGCCCTTTTCCGCCAGTCCTGGGCAGAGGACTAAAAGCAAAGGAAAATGCTTATTAAAGGCCATTTAAAAACCTGCAATGATGTTATTCTTTGTCTGAAATTGCATCGATAACACACCCAACACTAAAACTCCAAAATTACTTAGTAACGTAGATCATTTTTCCCTAAAAGAACAACATTTATGAAATGACTTCAGATATAGAATAGACTCCTCGCAAATTTTGAGAGCAGTGGTTTCTAATACTTAGCTGACCACTAATAGTGCGCGGTTTTGTTTACATTGTAAAACATTGCTGTCTTTAAGGTTGTGTAGCGTAAAGATGGTGTGACCACTTCAACAGTATAACAAATTCTACATGGTTAGGGCAAATAATATTATGGCACGCTATGTCCATAAGTAACTTCCAATATTGGTTTGCCAATTTGATATTGTCTGATGTTTTATTCCTGTTCGCGTCATTCAGATTGTCAATGGGTATGTTCATTCGAGGGGATGTTTGACATTAAAAGTCGATTTTAAGGGTTCCAACTTTGGTGAGCGGCATGAGCACTCGTGGGTAACGGAGGAACTAGATTTTTCGCGCGGTTTTCATTATAGTTTGGGGGTGCTCCTCTTAAGTTGAAGTGACGTCACTGCGATTTTTATGTTTCGCAGCCCATGAATCGCGTCGTGCTCTGCTCGAAATCCATATCAATTGATACGCACAGCGAATAAAGGCGGCACGATCGAGACTCTAAGGGGGAATTCAAAGACGCCTAATGACGTCACCTTCACTTGGTTGAGACAAAGTATAGCAATTTTAATTATAATAAAACACAGAGGATGGACCAATTATTCCCCATAACTGCAATGAATAAGACTTACATTGGATATTTTTGGGTAAACATGTATTCAAATTTTCAATCGGCGGTTTCCTCCATCGTCGATGAAGCAAAACAAGCTGTCAATCCTGCAGAGAAGTTTGCATGTTTACATTTTTTTCAAGTACCTGCGAAAGTGCATCCGTATTCCATTCCAAGGAAAAAATTAAATATGTTCATGTTTATAACGTTCTGACTATCAACTTATTGTTTTCAATGATCTCATTTGGGTGGGGCAGGAGTTTTTAGTCGTTGAATCAATTAATATAACATTGAAAAGACAGTCCCGACAACTTGTTTAGCTTTGTTTGCAACCTTTCTGGGGATTCCCACGTAGTCGTTATTTCAATCATCATGTACTTTTTAAATTTTTTTCTTTCTTATTTTTCTTAAGTGTATGTTCTCTTTCTGTACAACGATACCATTTCCCATAAACTTACTAACTAACACTTACTTTATTCTCAACGTTTCCAAGAGACAAATAAAGCCCGTTTCTTCCAGCGTCAGCAACATTTCTGTCCGAGTTCCTTCATCTACTTGCATCATCTTGCGTGTCATTTCACGAATGCAACGCTTTTCATGATCGAAACACCGATATGCAATGACTTTCTTAGCATGCCTAATTCATACGATTTTTCAGACAACCTATGCCACATCAGGATCTAACTCGGTACGCATTTTTTGAAGCCGGTAAACTTTCGTGGCCCAAAATTTTTCTTTTAGTTTCTTTCGTGACTCGGACTTCGCCCATTTTGGTACGTATTTTCAGCGTCTTTAGTTTTAATTTTCTCGCACGGAATTCACATATCTTTACCTAATTTCTACTGAAATCAAATTTGGAATCTTATCTACGTGTGATAAGTTCAATAAAGTAACCGAAAAATTTCAATATCATTCTGATTGTGCACTCATGTATGTGAATCCAATCCCCCCCCCCCCCCCGCAACTGCAACTTTCGACCTTTTTGGAATCTTCTTCCTCCCAATTTGGTTTTTGGCGGTTTTGTTTAGCATCTCTTGGATTTATTTTGCCCATTTACCATGACTTGAATTGCCCTCTATTTTGACGTTTATACATCATGGCTCCCAACACTTGCCATGATTGCAAAAAGAAATCGTCTATGTTCAATTCGGCAATCATAATTGTGCTTGTGTCGGCATGGTGAAGGAACGACAAATGTGCACACCGCATTCAAGTGACCCGACTTTTCCCTTGAGGACACCGCAAAAGTGGGTTGGTACATTACTGCACCCACTTTGCCTGCTCCCAGTTGATTCAGCAGTCCACCCCCCCCCCCCACGGCCGGAATGAAGTGCATGAAATACTGTACTTTATTTTCCGTCAAGGCTGCTGACTTCAACTGGGAGCAGAAAAAGTGGGGTCACAAAATGTACCAACCCTCAAAAGTGGTCCTCACACATCAGCCTTCTATCGACAGCATGGATTTGCAACAACTCAAAACATATGATGGCAAGAAACCCCACAATATTATTATAGAAACCTTGGCGTCTCTTTTGCCTTTGGGCATGACCCAACAGATATCGCCAATGCCAGTACACATGCATACAATCTGGTGAAACGCGTCCAATCTACGCTATTATGGGATGTTATACTACCACTAACCCCGTCTTCCTTCGCAGCTCTTTCATGAGAGATTATTTAAAGAGTTAGTACCCCCTACGACGCCGAGACCTACAGCAGTTCTGGGCCAACTATTAACACCATGTGCATTGGCGATTGCCAAGCCAAAACGGCTAGAATGCTTTTTTTGCCAAAGGGAGCATACCATCCAAGTGTGGTTGATGTTCCAGTCACCCTGGACAATGACTAGTTTGGGTTTGTCCAGTGTACAGCCATCTACTTCTTTGAAATCTGACAGAAGCAGACTCGTTCTTTATGAGAATTAAGACGATCTTTAATTCAAGCAAGCACGAATGGTTTCCTTCAGCAGGGACTAACATGCAGCAGAAAGAACGCGCGCTCTAACACTGTTGTCGTGATATCTACTGTATCCTAATAACTGTGGCAAGCAAGCTCTAAGACACTCAACGACAACTTTTAGATCACTGAACACCAAGCATGTTTGATACGACAACCAACTTCAAAATGCTGGATCGCTGGACTTCATAGATACCTCGACTTTGGATAGGCGAGGCCCGGGGCGAGGCTTACATCTCTCAACTAATCTGTATCAACGGCTGCTGAACGTCATCCACATTTAAGCACTGACCAGTTTTAACAAAGGATGCATTTCTGTGATTGTGATTTTTTTCTGTGTCTTCTATAACCCTGATATTGAGCGCAATGTTGCTCAAATGCCCCGGCAAAAACCGCCCACCTGTGATTTAACCGTTATAGACTTCGTATATACTAATTTATCACAAAATAAGAGAGTCTACATTAAAAAGACACACGTTCAAAGTCCAGGAGCGTTATTTTTTTGTACGCTCATTCACAACCGGACTACCCAGGACAAACTACTTTAAAATCGACCAAAATTACCATAATCATCCAACATTGCCCGTGACCTCAAAATAGGATAATATCTATCGACTCCATGACAGAGTAGGGGGCGGTCCTTGAAGACGCTCCAACACCATCACAGACGAATAGGGTCATTGTGATCGGTCCTACGACTGATAAAAAAAACAAAATATTACCAAAAGGTCTCATGGCATGCCAGTACCTGCCAGTGCCGAGCACTGGTTCGGGTCGCAATTCTCTGCAGTTATGTGCCCGGATCGAAAAGCTTTCTGCGGCTGGCCTTCTTTATGAGCACAATCAATGAACAAGGAGCCAAATTAACAACCCCCATTTTTACAACCAGGAAGGTAACTTTTCTCAAGTTAGAAAAACTGCCATATTAGAACAGAGAATATAAGACCTATCTTCTTAGGCACTTTGTGTAGAAAAAACTTTTCAGATTACAGATTACCGATTTCTTGACCAGATGGTCAAATATATTGACTTACAACAAACAAACAGGTTATAGCCAACCAAAAGCCCAAAGATATATAAAATAATATGACTTCAGTAGACGTACATCAAACTTAATTAATTACAAGTCTGTATCAAGGTAGCACGAACTTAAAAGCTGATCTAACATAAATCCCAACTACCTACCTTAATACCATCAAATCTTAGCACACATAACTTTCACAAATAGTCCATATCAGATAAATTTTCAGTAAACAATAGCAATCATTATTTAGCAAAAAGGTGAAACCGATGTCATTATAGCAGGACAATTTCAGACAAAAGGAACTCTCTTCACGCATTCATAGCACAAAACACCATCGAGTTCAGCTGTAGCTGGCATTCGAGGAGTAATGTCACGGCCTTTTCTCGATCATGAGTTTTGTTGAGCACTAATACGGAGTTTACAGAGTGGTGATTTAAGATTATGGTTTAACATCTGTACTAGTTTTCTTGATATTGAACTGAGTTTTAAATGTACAGGTAAGTCCTAATTTAAAAATTTTGAACAAGTAAAATTTGTAAGATGCATCAGTATTATACACGTAGACAAGGAAAGACTTATAGATTTCCTGACAGATGTTTTTTTTTTTTTAACTTTTTAAAGTTTTAAGCCAATACATTTTTCAGTTAATTTACTATGCTTGAATAAAGTCCATTGACCTTAACGAATCTGAGACGTTATCAACGAGTGCATGAATAGCTAATGAATTAGAACACTTCAAACAATCAATTAATTTCAACAA
Source organism: Ophioderma brevispina (assembly GCA_023653785.1). Classification (NCBI taxonomy): domain Eukaryota; kingdom Metazoa; phylum Echinodermata; class Ophiuroidea; order Amphilepidida; family Ophiodermatidae; genus Ophioderma; species Ophioderma brevispina. The sequence goes on along the minus strand of JAMKCH010000926.1, from coordinate 36,226 downwards.
ACCATATTTAGTGTGAGAGAGATTAACAAAAAAAATCCTCAAAAGGGGTGACTACCCAATTCACCTCTCACTGCATTATTAGTAGCTTTACGGTGAACACCCAATAGTAATTTACAGAATTTGATATGAAGTGTTTTTCGGATACTATGTTTTATCACAATATTAATAAAATTACCATTCTTAAGACCGCTTGAGTAAGTAAGGTGCCCAGAATCATAAAATTACCATTCTTAAGACCCTTGAGTAAGTAAGGTGCCCAGATCTCACAACCATAACTTAAGATAGGTCTTAACAAAGTAGTGAAAAGTTTGAAGCTGCATTTAACATGCATGTAGGGGGCCTAACAGAAAGCATTTTTGATAACTGTAAAAGCAAAAGAATTTTGCAGGCCTCAATTCTATGTAGGCACTTTTTGACACAAAATTCACTTTGACAAGTGATTCAATAGTGGGTGTGTTTGTTTTTTAGACCTGCTGGTTGCTTTGTCAACAGTACACACAAAGTGATTTTCTTTATTAACAGTTTTACATTGTGTCCCATGATTTGCAATGGTTGACGTGCAGAGCTGCCAACCATGTTAAAATTTATCAATAAAGTCGCCTCTGTATTTCTGACCCGGCTGGCAATTCTAAAAAATGACGTGGGAAAAGTTATTGATCAATATGCAGAATTTTGATAACAAGATGAAAGAAAATAACATAACCGTACTTTTGAGATATAATACATAACCATAATAATAATAACAAAAATGTTGCAAATATAAAATCACATTTTACACAGGAGCATGTACTAATTTGCCAAAGAAATTGACATTTTCTGATTTCTTTACATTTCTTTACATTTTTTTCTGAACAGCTTTGTCTATCTTTAAATCTCACAAATTGAGAATGTATTAAATAATGAAATATTGTATTTTTCGTGATGATGAAAGAGTCCCGCTAAGTTAATTAAAAATATGCATACCTTTATATATTTTTCAAAATATATCAACAAAGATGTGTGTCAAGATTCCAAAAACTGTAATTCTTTTCAAACGTTGACAAGGACAATTTGCTTTTCCACGTCCACATCTGCACATCATGTGTACTGATATTAAGCTATAATAGGGCCAAGAGTAACTTGCATCCCGAGGGCCACTTGTATTCAAAGGTGGATCTTTTTTCCACAGGCGATGTACGCGCGTACATTGATTAGCGTGTCAAAAACAGCAAAATGTGGAAAAAGGGTATGTTTTTTTCTAAATCCTGAAATTGTGATATACGTGTAATACTGAAATTAAGCAGAGATCAAAAATATTGTAAAGCACAGCAAGATAATATTAACGACACAATGTATTGCTTCCTTGTTTCGGGTAGTAAAACTTACAGAAATACTTATTTAGTGTAGCAAAATCAGACAAAAATACTTTTTAGGGTATATTTTTAGTCGGTGGAAATAATTAGGGTGCATTTTGGAAGTCCATGTTCACGCATTATATTTACCTTTGAATACAAGTGCCCCCCTCCCCGTGTTATTCATGCAATTATAAATGACATAAACATATGTCAAGATTTCTGAGCATTTCCTGAAACATTCTACAGAGAACTTATTTCCCAGCGATGATCGCCGAAAGCATTCAGTGACTCCAGTGAGTACCAGATGAGAAGTCAAGGATCATTTATGCAGCGATGGTGAGTCTGTTCATACTATTTAAGGTATAACTTGAAACTCACATAATGGCATGAAAAAAATCGACATAATGAAAAGGACCCTTACTGAAATCACTTCCACGAGTTTGAAAACAATTTGGATGTTTACATTCTGTAAAAACAGTAACAACAGGAGGGGATTTGGCAGTTTGTGGCAATTTCTGGAACAAGGATGCAGACATTACTGCCAGCATTTACCAAACTTGAAAAACATGTTGTCATCAGCTCACAGACCATTGCTATTGTATATGTGCTAATCCCGGCTAATCCATCTTTCACTTGCCAGATCAATATTTTACTGCAAGCCTAAAGTACAATTCCTGAACCCCGGTCTGAATGCTTTTGAATTGTGTCGCAAAACATGCTAGATACACTGTAAATTCTGTCAGGATGTGAACACCTTGCTTTTCTGTTCCAGAAATTGCCACAAACTGCCACCCCCCCCAACCGGAACTCTTCCTGTTTTTACTGTTGTTACAGAATGTAAACATCCAAATTGTTTTCAAACTCGTGGAAGTGATTTCAGTAAGGGTCCTTTTCATTATGTCAATTTTTTATGTCCCTTTAAGAACCTTTCTGAAATCACTTCACAATTATGAAACAATTTGGATGTTTACATTCTTATAGCAAGAGTTTGTGGCAGTTAGTGGCAACATCTCGTAAAGTTTGCTGTCTTAAATCTCATTTGCTCCTGTTAACATACTCTATTAATATATGTGGAGGGTAAGTGGGTTTTGGGGTGTGTATATAGTCGACAACAGTACTTCAGATTAATAGGCAAAACATATCTACTAATTTTATGATTAAATGATCCGGATTAGTGATTAAAAAGAGAGTTCTGCAATTACATTAATGTATTAGTTGGTCTTATTTGCACATGTATGAAATATATCTGCAGTGCTAAACATGTTCAGACGCTTTTATTGGTCAATCTCACCCCCCCCCCCCCCCCTAGTCAATGTTGAATACTGCAAAATCTGGTTTTCATCGGGGGAATAATCCAACATTGATTGGTGAGGGATGTGGAGGGAAACTTTTAAAATACTTACTTCGCCAGGTACAGACAAGAATGACTTATTATCTTTTGCTTGAGTAGGCCAGTGCACGGATGTGATGTGATTAAAATGTCAAATTCCAACCAGCAACAAATGTTACTCTATGAAGGCGATCTAACTAATTGAGCTAACAAACCTGGCCTGGTTAATAGAAGAATTTCAAATGTAAAATACTCAAAACTAAATCCTTATTTTATCTTTGTAATATATGCGTTAAATTACTCTTAAAGGAATTGGGACAATTTTACGGAGACACGTTATCCCCGAAAGAGTCATAATGAATGAAAAAAATGAAAGAATAAAATAACATCGAACAAACAAAATTTGTGCAATTACACGAATTATAAAATGCTGCGATGAGACCAAAGTCTCAGCCATCTTCTCATTGAAATGCCATGCTGTGATTTTGTATCCATGTGGAAACGTTCAGGTACCAAGTCGGATATTTAAAAAAAATGTTTAAGTCCAACAGAGAACAAGAGATGATATTATTATTCATAGCAATTATTTTCGTGACAATATTTCCAAGAAAAATAACTGTAAGCCTTATACTGCATTTAATGAGTTTTGTTTCACCCCGCTATACCTAAGAGTATATTAGAGATCGGTGCTTCAAATGAGTTTAATTTTACCCCGCTATACCTAAGACTAAATTCTTTCTAAATTGGGTCTATTTTTACACAACTTAAAACGCGTAGAAAGTAAAAAAACAATTGCTATTAATCTTCGATGTTATGACCTATTATACTCTATACATGATAAATTTACAATCTAAAGATTGAGGAAAGCAATGACGTTTTTGACTGGCAAATGCCCCAAATTCATGAATTTCGCATGGATTTGTATGCACGGGAAGCTAAAACATCCTACTTTAAAATGCAAAACGCGAGATAACTACAAATTAACAGCGTTTGAGTTATATATGTACAGAAAATCCATTTCATTCACAAGATATAAACAAAAAACCGCCGTTTTAGTGGTTAACCATCAATATTAGCACAGTGTTGAATAGGGCCTTGCAACATGCATTATTGCGTCTACCATCAAAACCGCAAGTTTGTTTCCCACTGTACTTGATGGGGTGTATGGGCAAGTGCCAGGCTCTCATATCACGTAGAGAACACAATACACATAAATCGGAACAAGCACCTTTAAGGCCGCTGAGTGTTGTTTAAATCGCAAGCGTAAAACCATCCCCGACCGTTTTGGCAATGCCTTTATTCTTGATCCAGTCAAACTCATTCTCTACAACAACTCATCTCAATTTAATGACCAAAAGTACATCCAAATTAAGGGTACAGTCATGGGTACGAAAATGGCAAGCACGTATGCAACACTCTTCATGGCTTATCTGGAACAATCTCTTTATGAACAAATCTCATCCACATTTAGGAAGCGGCTACATACTTCGAAAAGAGCTGGTTCCGTTACCTCGACGACTGTTTCATCATATGGCCCAAACGTTTTGGCAATTTGAAACCCTTACAACCGTATTGAAGACGCTAAATCCAAACATAAAATTCACATGCAACACAAGCAACACAAGTAGCAAGGACATCTCATTCTTAGACATCATAGTCGAAATTACAGATAAAATTCACACCGATATCCACTATAAACCAACAGACACACACCGATACCTCCACTTCAAATCATGCCACCCCCGCCATACAAAATTAAACATTCTACAACCTCGCTCGAAGAATCTGCACCATTGTTTCTTCCGACACAAGAAAAAACAAACGACTCGACGACCTCAAAACCAGGCTTCTTAAACGTGCCTATCTTCTTCCACTCATTGAAAATGTATCAAAAAGCTAAATAACTAAACACAGATCAACTTCGACAACCAAAACCCCCAAAGAATGAAAAACAACATTCTCACCTTTGTCCATACCTTCAACCCAAACAACAAACAAATGTGCCACGTCATCAAATCCTCACTCATCTTACTTAACAACAGTACAAGAGTGAACACCATCTTAAAGCAAACCAAATTAATCATGAGCAAACGACAAGCACCAAATCTGAAAAACCTCATCACAAAGGTAAAACTCACAAACAAAATAAAATCCAAACCAACAGTTTCCAAACGCAATAACAAAAGATGCGGCACATGCAAACACATCAAAGAAGGCAGAAGCATATCATTCAACGAACAACATAAACCATTTACAATCAAACACGACATGTCATACACTTCAATAAACGTAGTTTACGCGATCACTTGCAACGGCTGTAATGCACAATACATTGGACGAAAATCATCAAATCTGAGAACCGTGTAACAAAACACAAACAAAAAATTCGCTACTCTTACACAAGAAAGCTCCCAATGAGCAAACATATCTTTGAATGTGCAAAAAACAAAGATCCCATGTTCACAATTTTTCCTTTCTACAAAATGCTCTCTGACGACACACAAACTAGGCAGATCAAAGAGGACTACTTCATACAGAAATTTCAACCTTAACTCAACAAAGACATTTAAATATACACACACATACGCACACGCCCGCACACACACCCATACACGCATATACACACATTCAAAGACACACACACCAACTAAAAACACCTCCACATTCCCACATTCCACCAAATGACATTACGTCCTTACTACCATACTTTCGTTTATCCAGTACAACTTATACAAGAAACATGTTGGTGCTGGGCACCAATGTATGCCCCGCGCAATGACAGAATTATTTAAAATATCCGAAAATAGCCAAGAATTGAGAGATAAATAACATTTTCCAAACAAAAAATGCTAGTGTATGCGACTTTTATTGAAAACTGATGGTATAAATAGTGGTATCGTAAACTTAACTCAAGTTCACTATACTCTTGCTCAAGTTTACTGTAGTACCTAAATAGTCGACTTGACCATCGTAACTGATGTCAGCTGTCAAAATATCTGAATACTAGTATGCAATATTATAACCAGGCACTGCTGGCACTTCGCCCAACTGGCATGATATTTGACCCCACTTAAACACGCGGAAATAGAATCTTGTACAGATCCAATATAAATTTGTATAAAACATTGAAAATACAACCTGTCTCACACTGTATCATCATTTACTTACACAAAAACTATTTTGTGTTTGCATAAATATTTATGCCATGTTCATCACAACCATTACGTAATTTTAGCACTGTTCATCATTTTCAATTGTCATGAAAAATTGTTATGACCAAGGCTCTTCATGCTTCAATACAGCAAAATCTCCATGTCTGTCAAGTTATTCCACGTCTATAGCCCCGCTCTCCCGCGCGGGGCAATAACCACCCTCGTTCCAAAATTTTTCTTATAGCATAATCTACACTTACAACATCCACCTAAAGTATGTATTTAATTGTGGTTATTTTCATTGTACAAAAAACCGCCAAAGTACAATTCCCGTCCAATGTTCCCGTCATTGCATGCGCAATCTTTATGATTACGCAAGCACACGCAATATTATGCGTAGTTATTTGTAGTCATGATGCGCACGCGTTTTATACCTGCGTTATTCAACTGTTTTCGTACACAACATGATTATTATCTGTATAAAATATTTGTGGTGTGCCTGAAGAGCCGAATTCTTCAAATTCAAAGGTAGAAATTAATGTTGAAGGAAGACTTCATTAAAGAACCTAGACAACAAACATTATTATAATAATCTCTTTACCAAGCCCAAAAAGACCATTAACATATTAAAAATTTAAAAGTTTTGAAACCGAACTGGGTGACTTTGTGGACAGGGGCAAAATGCAATATCAGGACCATTGTCATAAACTGGAATAACCTTGAAGACAATATCTCAAATTCCAAGGTAAAATCAATGTTGAAGGAAGACTTCGGTAAAGAACCAGACAACAGACATTATTATCAGAATCTCTTTACAGCTCAAGAAGCCCATTTACATTTATTACATGTAAATAACTTTTATAAGGTTTGACCCGAACTGGATATTTTGTGAGCTGGCATGCAAATACATCAGAAGACCATTGTCCATAAGCTTTAATAACACCTTTGAAGACATTCTTCAAATTCACAGGTAAAATTATGTTGGAGAGGCAACTCATTAAAAGAACCAGACACACAGACATTATTATAATAATCTCTTTACCAAGCTCAAGAAAGTCCCTTTATAGTATACATACCCTTACAAGTTATTGAAACCGACTGGATGACTTTGTGGACTGGGCAATGTCAATTATCAAGACCATTGTCATAAGCTGGAATAACTTTGAGACAATTCTTCAAATTCAAAGGTAGTGTAAGCGGGACGGCCGTTTGGAGGAAAAAAACACATGGCGAGGGCAGGTCGTGGAGACAGAATCCACCGTAGCGACCCGTGAGGACAAATAACATGAGCACAATATGTTTACTTTTATACACACTACAATTTAATGCCTCCAAAAGCAAATTCACACACACTCTTTAATGTTGTAATGGTACTTCACAGGATAAATGCTTCCATATGATTGACTAATCAAGGTTGAGTTCTAAATTTACACCTGATGGCTTCACCATAAGTATAAACCAAGAACAAGTTTGACTCAAATGCTTTCATACCAAAATTGTTATAAATGATACTAAAAGCAAGTGATATACATATTCTCAAACATGCAAGTTCAATTACACTGCCTATACAAATTTTAAAATGTTAATCAGCAAACCAAACTCATTGTAAAATAATGCATGGCAATCACACAACTACTGACCCTTGGTTCGACCTCCATTATGCAACGATAACCACAAAGCAAATATACAACCCTCACACAATCATCATATTCAAAATATTTTAATTCTGAAAACACAGGAAGCCCTCATGGAAACTGAATCATGCACCAACCATTAAGAGTGCCAGTGCCATGCTGCATACCCAAGTGACGACATTTCAGGCAAGCAGCAATTGATACCCAACACCATCGACACCCACAGGCAAGCTCTCCACCTGAAAAGGCTACCCATTATCAGTCAAAATCATTAAAAAAAATTTACACAACATTTGTTCATATGCAATGTGATACCCAACACTTGTACAGTGTCCAACTGGGGCATTTGGCAATGACATAAAATAAATAAGTAATCTTTCTCATTCAACCTTAATCACTGTTTACACGCAACTCAAATCAACACACAACTCGCCTAATTAAACTAGTCATAAATGATCAATACCTGAACTCACACAGTGATGCACAGTGCCTCCGAACCCATCATCGATGGCGCAATTGACTCTACCCTCCCTACAATTGGCACAGCTCTTTTAACCATCATCCAGCACGTCGACCTTCCCTCACGTCTAATAATCAAATAATTAGCACACTACCCCTGGGTCTTTGGGACATTCAACCAGAACCGTGTTGGCAAATGACTACATGACTCTATATAAATCAACTTCAATTACTAAAAGTGACATCCGGCAGGTTGGCATGTCTCTCCATTTCCATCCGTCGACATACCATAACCCTCTCGCTACCTCAAAAAAACTTACCTACCACTCTATACCTCAAAAAGCGTTCAAATAGCACTATTCTTCAGTCTCGCAACTGGCGCCAGCTAAAAAAGCACATGCAAAAGGTCAAAGCCTTTAATAAAATTAAAATAGAATGGGCACTAACTATGAAATATACTGTAAACCACAATTCTTTCAGATGTTAAGCCAAAACTCAGGTAATAAAATGTTACTCGCCTTACACACCACAAACTCGCACCAAACCAAAATTTTAACACAATGTATCCCACAATAACACATCTTTAACCTGAAACCAAAATTGTATTAATCACCCCAGTCTTAAATCTAGCTATATCCCATCACCTACTATAACTCGCCTTCCCTAAAACCTGTCCTAATACTACACTTCTACCATCAACAACTTCAACATATCCACCCCTGCTAAACTTGAAAATCCTGATCTACCAACTTCTTCTGCACTCTTGCACATTCACCACAACTCACTCACACCGCACACAGCTGTAAACACACTCACCCAGTATACTTAATACAATGGCCAACCATACTAGTTAATGGTAAAAACCCCCCATATTGTACGTTTTACCCATAATACTAAGCCAAAAATATAGCACTATCTTAGCTGAGTCCCTAGAAATCAAATCAGAAATTGTGCGCACATTTGGGCTATTTACCAAGCTATAACAAAAAAAATATATTGAAGTCCGCCTTGCCAGAAAAGCATTTCACACGACAAATAAACAAATTGCGCGATAACGCAAAATTCAATGTACCTCCACATTCCAACATTACACAAACATGGTTAGCAAAAATTCTACATTATAAAATCAGTGAATGTTATGCTGCCTGTCCAGGATTAACCACATTAAACTTTGACATTATCTTCCCCCTTTTCTCAAACAAATTACCTCAAATTTCACCCATCCAATCTCAACAGCTAGCACCAAACTCCATAACAGATTCCCTCAACTCTGAACTCAAAAGTGACCACCACTACCTACAAATTGTACTGACCATTTTGCCACCAAGCCCAACTAAAAATTGATGATCTACAAAATCACAAACTCCATGAAAACATTCTGGTTTGAATTCTTAATTTACACCTGATAAAATTTAATAACTCAACCCCACCATAGCAAACAGCACTAACCACTTGCAATACAAACATGTTAATGGTACATGTACACATATTGGAGACAAACTACATGATATCTCGGTCTTATTTCACAACAAGTTTATACCAATTACACCTCATGGCCTCCACACCTGGGAGATCTTCATTTGACAAATTAAACACAACTCCCAAATTTTATACAAAGATGGCTCCCTATACGGTGTAATAATGACTTCAAATGACCAAACCTTCTTACTTATCAAAACTAGGACATTTTATGAATGTACCTCACACAAGAAGAGGATTAAACAAAACAACCATCTTTTTGAGCCGCAATTCAAAGGGGCTAATTTTACGCTCAATTTACAAGCCTACACTCAAAAACAAATGGACGTTGCAAAAATACAGTTATTGTATACTACAAAACTGCCTTCGCATCACATATTATGACCAAAAGAATTAAAAAGATGAGCAGGACCCATGATCCTCTCTGTACTACACACAATTAGAAACCACCTAACTTATATTCCCCATAGAGGTGACATGGGCTGTACAGAAAAATTCATATCTGCCGGGTACATGTACAGTGTCAAATCGGATTTGCACCAATCTACTGAAAATAAATAATATTTCCCACAATTTTACCCCAAGGTAAACACGCTGTTACTTTCCTAGCCACAATTTTGTCTCCTGTCCCATATTTTTGGACACAAATTCAACCTCCCCAATTTGGAATGCTTACCAAAACAAAACTCAGTCCTCGAACCTGCCCCTCATCACAACTCACCAAAATACAACTCCAAAAATTGCGAAAGGAAAATGCACATGACGTGAGATAGTGATGCCTCTGCATTGCTAAATTTTATCACCTCCAAGATCGCACTTTAAAAGTCTCTGACGGAATTCTATCCCAACATGGTTTATAATTCAAAATTTAAAACCACCAACGTCTTGTCCCAATTTGATTTTCAAAATGCTACTCCAATCCCAGAAGAACAAAATCATCACATCTCAAAATCCAACCCTTCTCACTACAGCAAGCAACACTTGATCAAACCAACAAGATACTACAATTTACATCACAAAATCAATTTACAAAAAAAGTCAGTTCATGTCCAGTTCTTGTCCTGTGTCCTCTGTCGTACGCGCTCGTCGAAACTCGCTGTATCGTATACATACCACATAACCACAAAAAATGAAGCTCAATTCAAACCAATTATATCCCGAGCTGGCCAGCTATTGCGATTTCAGAGTAAAATCCTAATTGTGCACATTAAGCGATTAGTAGTAGTCCGTGTTGCGCAAGGCTTCTTGTCGCAGGGCCTGTCGTTGTAACAACAGCTTGATCCAAACACACACACACCATCTCAATTTGGAGATTGAGAGTGTAGAAACAATCTTGCCACTGAATTCTACGTGAAACTTGTGAGTCCATGAGTGTCAAAATAACACACACCACGGAAACTGCTGAAAAGCTCATTCACCACACACAACAGGTCAATTGAAAACTCGCTAAATCATGTCATATCGTAATTGTCCAGTCCCTTGGGCTGCGGGACTGCATCATCCATCCGTTCCTCATCGTAAACATAGAGTCCACTTCACCCCAGTAAAATCTCACAAGTCGTCGTCCATGTTAAATTAAAGTCCGTCAACTACATCTCCCTATTGTATGCGTCGTGCCCATGGTGCCCCAAGCGTATGACGTGATCTCAGAACTTTACCAAGCCGCACCCGACGTTGAAATCAGCCGACCGCGACAACCAATCAGCGCATGCCAAGTCCGGGGAATCCCCAAAAGATGAAAGGTTGCCGCTCCGCGTTGTGATATCTGAGACATCTAGAAGTGCGAGAATGTTGTAAACACCTTTCTTCAGACGCTAAGCTGGTGTGAGTGAGGGGGACCGGGGGATAGCTAATGGAATTCCCGTTCAGTAGAAATCAATGTTGAAGGAAGACTTCATTAAAGAACCAGACAACAGACAATGATTATAATAATCTCTTTAACCAAGCTCGAGAAGCCCATTTATACATAACACTTAAGTTTTGAAACCGAACTGGATGACTTGTGGACTGGGCAAATTGCATATCAAGATCCATTGTCCATAAGTGGATAACTTTGAAGACATCTCAATTGAAAAGGTACAAATCAATGTTCAGGAAACCTTCATTAAAGAACCTAACAACAGAACATTGTTATAATAATCTCTTTACCAAGCTCGAGAAGCCCATTTATACATAACACTTATAAAGTTTTGAAACCGAACTGGATGACTTTGTGGACTGGGCAAATGCAAAATCAAGACCATTGTCATAAGCTGGAATAACTTTGAAGACAATTCTTCAAATTCAAAGGTAGAAATCAATGTTGAAGGAAGACTTCGTTAAAGAACCTAGACAGCAGACATTATTATAATAATTATTTTTACCAAGCTTAAGAAGCCCATTTATACATGTACATAACATTTTATAAAGTTTTGAAACCGAACTGGATGACTTTGTGGACTGGGCAAATGCAATGTCTTGTGTCTTTAGAGCAGTGTTACTTTGTGCAATTGTTATGTCAAAAACTCTTTTCACGAATTTGTTTCAAATGTGTTTAAACATGTTGTTGATCCATGAAAGTTTTCTCTGATCCATCAGTGAAAGTTGTATCTGATCAAATTGATTTTGGTGCAATATTTTTATGCCAAGAACTCTCATCCAAAAGCTGTGTTTAAACATGTTGTTGATCTATGAAAGTTTTCTCTGATCCATTTAATTTAGTGCAATATTTTATGCAAACAATTGTTGAAAAACCTGACATACTTTATATCATTACTGTTTTGAAAAGAAAGAATATTTTGGTAATACTTTTAATATTCCAGTGATACAATAAACCACTTTTAAGAAGAATATATCGTTGGCAATAATTATGAGTGAGGTATCTATGAATTTACACAAAATGTGGTTTACTGTGTAAACTCCATTGGAATGGGAGAAAATGGGAAGGTGTTCAAAACTTTTCATATCTACTTAATTTTTCAAACAATTTCTTTCATATTTTCAGAATATGTAGTGTAAAGAATGTGTATTTCGATTTATGTCAGAAAAGTTACGATTGAATGAACATATTCCATGAGCATCCATGCACAACTTTTTGGATATACCCTGTACAATACATGGGTAAACCTTGTTCTGGTTTTAACAGTGTGAAATACCATACAAATGCCATACATAGAATATACAACATTTAAAGGTTTTTAGCTTGTAAACACGTTTACTACTCTCTAAATGTAAATGCTTGAATTTCCACTTCTTTAAGGGATTAAACGAAAGACAACATATTTTGATTAGTGAAAGTTTGGAGGATATAAAAACACGTTTTCGAATGAAAAAAGTCTAAAACGAGTGTGAAAATGAATTTGCAGTCCAAAAAGGGTGGCATTTTCTGATACAAAAATCAATTCTCCTTCAGAAATGTTTTACCACCCCCCCCCCCCCCCCCCCCCAAAAAGTGGTCTATCGTTATTCCTTAATTTAGAAAGCAACCCCCCTGAACAAAAGGAAATTCCTGAATATTTCCGCCACTGTCTGTAACAAGTATATCCTAATATACCCATGTGATAAGACCCAGTCTAATAGAACAAAATCCGTTATTTCAGTCAATACCGTTCGAACGGACACTAAATTACTGCAAATATGTTTACATTGCCTGCTAATGCGTAATCGTCCACACTAGAAAAGCACGTTTTGATTTTCTTTCGTGCACGTCAGATAATGCAAAATCATCATCATAATTATTTTATTATATATATAATGACATCGTATTCACTTCGGGTGGATCTAATTACATTGGTAATCATTCCAAATATGCAAAGAACTCGGACTGGAAAAAAATGCGGGCGGTTCTTTCTGGAAATGTACATAGAGAAATGTCCTCATGTCTCTTTGATAGGTCAGCACACTTTTAGTAAATGGTTCAATAAATGGTTACCATTTCCGTATATGAAGATGTGTTTATTTATATTTTCTGTATAACAAATCTAATTATCCAACTTTTAAAAGGTTAAATGATGGCTGAAGGTATGCGAGTTTTCATCCTTTTTCAAATAACGTTTACAGTCAGAATAAAAAAAACGTCAGTGTTTCCATTTCAAATAGGTCTAAACTCGTAATTCTATGTGTTTATGAACTAAATATTATCGTATTTAAATGCTAAAAGTTTGTTTGTTTATTGGTTTTTAAAGCTAGACTCAGATATTTTCCGAGGATTGCACCCTCAATTTTCTAACAATTCGTGTTTTTTTTTTTTTTTTGCTAATACATAATGTTTGTCCACACACTAATCAGCGTGTGAAATACCTATGCTCAAATCGATGTTCTTGATATAGAAAAACATAACTTTGTAATAGAATTCCGGATCCGGATTTTTTTGTTATACACATTATCCTATGGCACTGTTGTACTACACGTAAATGTTTATTACATCAAAACGAAAAATCCGATTCATCTCAAAGGAATGACTCAAACTTTGCAACTGGGTACTTTGGTTGATTATGTTTAGATCCAACTGGTTATTTTAATTATTACACACATGAAATACACTGCAAGTGTTGTAAGTGAACCAATTATAGAGGATATGTAACACCATTTTAAAAAATTAATCGTCCTGTTCTCATTACCATAAAAATAATAGTGACATATCATAATTTAGCCTTTGTTTTCGGTGTTAATTTTACGATATTTCAACATTTTTCTTTATGAAATCGCAACCCCTCCTACCAGTGTATACCATCAATCTAATCAATTTAAATTGATCGATTGATTGAGTGATTGATTTATTGAGGTTTTCTACCCATGGTACGGCGGTCCGGTAAGTATGTATATCCTGTTTCTAAAATTGAAAAAAAAAGTTGAAACCAGCGTTGAAAATTCTCAAGACTGGAATAATACCGAAAGGCATTGTGGGAAAGGGGGATGCGGCCCGTAGCGATTGCGTGTTCACTTTTTTGTGTTTGCGAGCACCGAAGTACCCGACAAAAACGTTCAATTTTCTCGCTAGGTTCTATGTTCAGACCATTTTACGATACATATTCAAAACAAAACATAGTAACGGACCCTCGGATGCAAAAATCTCCAGAACCCCTTCGTTTTCCGGAGATATTTGAGATTTAGTTTCATTTGCATGACGGACTGATAACGTTAATCTCTCGCGCAGTACTAATTTAGATAATATCTTTCGCAGTATGTGACACAGACTACACACTTTCCGGACCCATGGATGGACCACGACACTAACCACTTTGGAGGGTGTTTTGAGTCAATCCCACAATGCACCAGTTTTGGGAAATTTCCCTTCAATAGGGTCATGTGATCACATAAAATCCTATTCTTAACACATAAAAAACCCTGACTTAGGCGCTTATTTTAGCCCACAAAGCGTTAGTACTTACGGATTTATTTGCATGATTATGAAATGTCTTGTGGTTCTTAACTTTTGGAACCCTTTATCCCTAAGTATTGACATGTGTTTAGTACAGTACGATATAGGCACATTGCTATGCATCATGGGATTGATTCAATACACCCTCTGACTTTGTACTATCATCTTTGTCACATGATTCCTTAAGTCTCATTTCACACCTCCGCTAATATACCAAAATTGCTACGACCTTTGTTATCCAACATACCAAATCTCATTTAGTCCCGAACTCAGCAAAGGGTCAACTTCCTTTTTTACATGCACTGGAGCTATGGCAAAACTTGCTGCTGATGTGTATCAACTGACCAATGTGTGTGTGTATCTCCTATTTCAAAAACAATATTTAAACATTTTTGGGGGGCAGGTTGAGTGGAAGAAATCTTACTCTGTTGACATCGTTATGATTATACAAATATCGAATGGAAGCGTGTGTTTGATCACCCAAATTGCCCGGAGACGTTTTTATACTACCTTTTCACTAAATTAGGGATTTTCGTGGGGCAATTTTATTCCATGAAGTGGGGCAATTTTTCGTGGGGCAATTTTATTCCATGAAGTCATAAATGACATAATGGATGTGCGCATTTAGCTGCACTCCACATGGGCTCTGTCTTTGTAACATCATTACACAGACTCCAAACAGTTTTCAATGAAATTTTTACTACTGTCTCCCGTGGTTAACATCAGGGACTTGTTCTGTGTGACTTTTGGATGCATCTGATACAGAATTATTCCATATTTTTGAATTTTCATCTTTTGATACTCATATGTTGTTGCCTACTATCTGCTGATACTGTGTAGCCATCTATATCAGTGTGCACATCATGAGGAGTTTGTTGAACTTTGCAGCTTGGATACTTGTCACAATTATCCTCACTGAAGTACTTGACCAGCTTAAAATGGAATTATCTGCACTACCTAATTACTCCTATTCAAGGGATTGCCTACTTGCTATCAACAATGATGTGAAACATAACAGAAACTTGTACTATCTACCCAGTGAACTTTTCACAAAAATCAGCTCAGTGGGAATTTCCAAGGTTAAAAAGACAAGAAGAGGACAGAGGAAAAAGCTGAAATTATCTTGTGATCCGTTTCAAACCAACAAGGCCATTAGTGTGTTTTCTTTGAATTGCCAATCTGCAAAGAAAAAAGCTATCAAGGAATCATCGCTGACTTGATTATTGAGTACAATATGGACATACTTGCTCGATTACTGAAACATGGTTTGCTGATGATGCCTGTGCTGACTTTTACCTGAATTTTCTCACTCTCACCGCTATGATGTCTTCATGTTTCCACGTGGTCAGGGTGACTCTCATGTGGGCTTCGCTTATCATTCCCAGAAAAATCTCACCATTGTGTCCAAATCTTACAATCGTAACAGCAACATCTCGAGCTTTGATTGAGCATTGTGAGGTTGGTTTTCTCACTGGAACAAAGTGTTTCACACTGGTTGTAATGTACAAGAGCCACATCAGCGCTGTCTTTTTGATGAGTTGGAACCGTGGTTGCAAGACTACATCATTGCTAAGGGAAGTCTCATTGTAGTTGGTGACTTAATTTCTCTTGCTATTTCACTGACTGCTACACACGGAAGTTCAATGATCTCATGGATTCCCTTGTTTGTGCATCAGTTTGTTTTAAGGTCCCACCATCGTGACGGGCATACTCTCGATGTTGTGATTTTACGTGGAGCGGACAATGTTTATTAAAGATGTCAATGTCTTGGATCTTATCTCTGATCACCATCTTGTCACCTGTACGCTTAGTATGACTAGCCCCTGCAGCATTTGTTGACAACTATGTCATCTAGGAAATATCGGTTCTATGTGACCATGCATTCAAGGAGGACATTATTTCATCTGATCTGGAGTCCGGCTCGTGGCTGATAATGTTGTCTGACCTTTGTTGGTCAGTAGAACTGTGTCCTTCCAACTTCTTGATAAGCATTCACCACCTTGTACTAAATTCTGTGGTGCTATCGTCCTAAGCAACGTGGGTTCAATGACCTTCTTTGCATCAGGCTAAGCATAATCGCCGCAAAGCTAGAAGAAAGTGGATTTGCTACAAAGTCACCTCAAGATTTTCGAAATTCAAGGAAATCATGAAGCTTACAATAGTGGAGTTGTATCTCACCAAAAATGTGCTTTCTTACCAAGAAGATTCTTGATTGTGGAAATGACTTTAAGTCGAAATGTTCGGATCAATCAATGACATCATTCGAAGCAGAAAGCCTTCTACGTTACCTGCTATGATTGTCCGTTGAACTTGCTATCGCTTGCAATCTTATTTTGCAAATAAAATTCAAAGTATCAAGGCGACCTTACTGTGGCTCACCATGCGGTTGATACTCCTCCTCAGCTCCTGTTTCCCACTCCCTGGCATGCTTTTCCATACTGGTCAGTGAAAACAAGTTAATGAACATAATAACTGCTTGCACCTAGTCCATCCTGCATTCTTGACCCCGTTCCATCCTGGTTGATCAGATTGTTAGATATGCTTCTGCCATCCATCACTGCTGCTGTGAATACTTCCCTTCGGAAAGGTGAATTTCCTAGTGCCCTTAAGCGGCATTTATTATACAAACCTTTGCTCACAAAACTAATTTGGTGGACCACAACATACTGAAGAATTACCGGCCAGTCACTAATCTGCCATGTTCTATCAAAGGTTTTGAACGTGTTTGTCAGCCAAGCAGTTGACCAACTACATGAATGAAAAGAATGTCCCATGAACCACTCCAGTCGCTTACAAACAATCTGGGCACAGTACTGAGACAGCCCTGCCAAGGTCCATAGAAATCATGTTGGGGCCTTGAGAGACAAGGTGTTTACCTATCCTTGTCGCTTCTGATCTCAGTAGTGCATTCGATCACTATAGACATCTTTGTGTTGTTGAAGCGACTTGAGGATCTGCTTTTGTGTCATGATGTTTTTTTCCTCTGACTATTGTTTAAATCATACCTACATGGGAGATTCTCAGCGTGTGCGCATCGATGGCAAATTTTCGTCCACTCAGCTTCTTCTGCTTTGCGGAGTACCTCAGGGATCGGCGCTCGGTCCTATACTATTTGTCATTTATATTCTTCCTCCTCGGGGACATATTCAGCAAAATTATGTGATGGCGTTGCATATATATGCTAATGCACACAAGTGTATTGTCTTTGTGTCCAACTCTGAAGAAGGCGTTAAATAACTGCTGTCTCAACAAGCTTGAAGACTGTATCAATGAACTACAAGACTGGATGTCACAGAACTTTTGAAACTCAATGCGAAAAGACGAGGTTAGGTTTTCGGTTCAGGGCCCATCTTGCCAAATTTACCGGTCGTCTGTTTCTGTTGCGGATTTGACTCACTGTCCCAGTACCACCAGTGAGAAATCTCGGGTGATGTTTGATTCTGCGATGGTCAATGCAGCTCAAGTTGCAAGCATTCAATAAAATCAGCGAACTTTCAACTTAACAAAACTTGTTGAACTTAGAACTCAAGAATATCTTTCGCTGACCGATCTTTTTCTTGTGCCGGTCCTAAAATGTGGAACATTCTCCAGATGACCTCAAAAATGCTGACTTCCATAACCTCATTCAAGAAACTTCTCAAATTCCATCTCTTCCATATCGCTTATCAGTAGTGACTTTTTCATTGGGTTATCATATACTGTTTGTGTTTTCAAAGCGCCTTAGCAATCAATTTTTTGATTTTAGCGCCGCTAGAATACAATATTCATTGCTTGATTGATTGATTGATTGATTGAAGTCAAAATTAATAAATTTAGGTACAAACAACTGTCAAACGATCATGTTTTCACGCAAACATTCCATTTTTTGCAAGTACTGGCGTGGTCCCATTGAGATGTCCAGATTCGATTTTAGTCCGTTTGGTTATTGCCATGTTGTCCCATTAATGACAGATTTCCCACCTGACATACAATACTGTCGGCGAAGACGATACTCGGCTAAATAATGTGGTAACGTGTGCCCGGGGCAAGGTAATGCACACAGAAAACACATGTAAAAATATATATGTAAACCGGCATTATGTAAAATTACTATTTTATGCAACGCTGGTAATATATATACCGGACCCTAACAGATGTGAAGTTATAACTACATAATTTGAATATGCAATTATATTACTTTACTTATTTTATGTAAAATTTAAACATCGTTTGTTAAAAAGAAAACAAAAGACATAAAATTCAAAATAACAAACTCCTTTACAATATGTGGTTTGTAACCAATATGTAAATAACGCGTAAAGTTGCGAAGTTTACATACAATTATGTGAAGTCATGTCACGACACGAGCGAGCTCGGCACAATTGAACATTGAGGATCTTTGGATATTGGCGTAGCTTCATGGAGTCGTGGGATTGGGGACTTATATTAACGTATTGTTCTATCTGTATCGATACGTTTGGTGTTCCACAATATAATCATGATTTTTAGACCACGGATAGTAGCTGCTTATAATTTCCTCAGGATGATGGGGCATGGACGAAAAGCTTTTACTCAGTCAAGTTGAACACACACGGTCAGTACGTGTATACATAACGTGCACGTGCGATTATAGTACGCCGAACATTTGCATATGAAGTTTTGGGCCATACGATACCACAGTGTTTTAACCATCTGTAGGATATACAGGCATACAGCTGTCACTTGTAATAACTCGCCTCTCACCCCGGGAAAGTGCCCAAATTGTCAGTCACTTATATACTGTGTTTTTTTTGAGCTGAATAACTTGTTGAATTCTTGATCATATACTGAATGTCTGTGTGCTATTTTGGGTGTGATTAATTTTCCCTAAATTTACATCTATATTATGTAAACAATTTTTACTAATGGTGTTCACATGTTTACTAATTACATGTAACATTTTTACATAATTGTGTCAAATATTTTTTTAATTTTTTAGGTTTTTTCTTTTTTTAAATGTTGAACATTTTACATAAATACAAGTGGAAGATTACTAATTCTGTTCTGACAAGAATTATACTATAAATTATTGTGTTTTTAAGTTTTACCATAATGATTTGTGTAAATGTTTACACAACTGATATCCATATATTTTTATTTGCACTTTTACATATTAGGTGTACATTTTTTACATTTACAAGTTTTTACATAATGTTACATAAAAATTATGGTTTCTGTTTTTTACATAGTAACCACATGCGAATTTTTACACACTCTGTGTACTTATTTCTCTGTGTGGTGTAAAAAATATTGAGCATGATGAAACACTAAATTGACTCTGACTTGTTTACCCAACTATGACGATTTTGATGTTTTCATAATCTGTATATTTTTTTGGTTTTCTTTTGTTCTTGTTTGACCAATAAATCTTAGAAACGTTCCCCTGGAAACGTTATCGGTAGGTGATCTACCACCGATTAAGTGCCAATTGAGAGAAATTCGTATCCTCAAAAATCTACCCCTATTCCTTTAATTTTTAACATTTGTAGCCAAAGTACCTTCATTTCAGGCTGGGTTTATAATAAAGTATACATTTTCAAATTCTTATGACATAATTAATTTGATATGCTTCATGATGCAATTCAAATGGTTAAACCATGTTAAAGGTGCAACGAGAGATTTCAAGTCATCTATATTTTCTGGGATATTTGGTGATTTCATACAGATTAGACACTCAATAGATTACCTACCTTTCATTTGCCAGCAGAAATGACTTAAAATGAAAACAAAGGGTGATATGCTTATATTAAAATAGAAAACATAGGCTGAATTTTGTATTTGCTCAATTAGAAATTTAACCATTTTTGTACCAAACAAACAGTTCTCAGCTTAATCCTTTCAGATGGGGATATTTTGATAGAAAGCTTTAGACCAGTGCAAAAATCAGAATTTTCACATATTTTCGGGACACTTGTTATTTGAAATCTCTCGTTGCACCTTTAACCTTTCCTGCCCTTTTCCCCAGAGTTTGGTCGTGGTATTGGTCATCTGTTGGCCTACATATTTCAATTTTATTCTAAAATCTACTACAGAAATAAAAACAAAACCCAGTCTATGTGTATGTATTTTTAGATGCCACAATGGCATAACAACTACATCGGGTGTTTTTTCCTTAATCTGATATTCAAGTCCAGTCCCTAAATTTCAATAATCAAAATGTTTGCGCAATTCGTCACTCTTCTTACATACTGACACATAAGAGATTTTTGAACAAATTATTTAAGTTTAATTTCTTACTATGAATCATTCTCTCCTTTTTCGTGTATGCAAATGAGCCATTGCAATTTGTTAAAATGAAAAGATTCTTCTTATTATTATTTGCACGGATAAATGATGATTTTAATAATTTTTCATCCGTGCCAATAATTTCCAACGAAAATGTGGTCAGTATGCCTGAACACAAACAACCGGCTCATTTTGAATTGAGCCCAACACATGACGAAAGCACGAAAGCATGCATGCTGAATTTTAGTGATATTCAGACATATACTAATACAATAACTTTGATCGTTAATTAAAAGTAAACAATACATGCAGCAAACTTCAGAATAGCATGTAAATAATGTATACAGTTAGGTAATCTTACAATTGTTGATTATAAGTGGAAAACACTTACTCAATTGCATCCATAAAATTTACATGTTGCCAAATATTAAACACTGATTTTCCTCAAACAGCTTTTTTCCCTATGTGTCTGCAGTTTATATCAGAACAGCGATGAATTGTAGTCAATGTATACAGAGCATTGTCCAATGTATACTTCGAAATCGCCTTTCAATTTATAAAGCATGAAGATGTCACAATGCCATCTCCATACGCTCTATCCAATTTCTATATGGTCATGACCATTGCCAATTTGTGCAATCACAAATTTATAATCCAAAACGTCCTGTCACGGCACGGCTACAATCTTGGAAAAAAGTAGTTGGAACACTCACCGCCACTTGCTACATTGCTCACCCGGGCTAGAGTTAAGAGCCTGCGAGCCCCTGTTATCACTCAATTGAAAGCTCCAACCTTCCACTTCAACTTACCCTTCTCCAACCCCATCAATCAATGTTGAGAGAATTGGTAAGACTGCTGATGGGGTGCTGATAACGACACCTCATTCAACATTGGTTGGAGGAGGCGGGGGAACAGTTTACCGAAAATCTTTCAAAGTGTTCCAAAAATTATTTCCAAAATTGTAGGTTGTGTTCGCGGGGTTGTGTTCTGTGAACACAGTCTTTATATCTTTACTATATAGTTACCTTGTGACTGTCCATTGATCACGGTACAACACAGCGTCATCACCAACCAGAAAATCGTTCTGAACTTCATCTTCACTGACCTTGAGCCAACGACACTCCTTACAAGATAACTCCTTAAATTACACAGTCAGGTCCTACTTAAAATATTGCGCTGTCATGTTCATAATAGTGGGTGAAAATACGGATGCTGGTCAGTTCCACCTCCTTAGTTTCACATATTAAAGTTTGTCCTTCGCAGTCGCGATTGAAGAGTTTTACTAATACATATAATACTTATATGGTTTTACAAAATGCTGACTTTACAATGTATATTGTAAATCACAAACTACCGTGACTAAAAAATAACGTGACAAAATAGTTTTCATGCTTGAAATCTTCGCTCTTGAACTGTACCCAAGTGTCACCACCCACATTTACATTTTTGTTTGTAATTGTCCGGTTGTATAAGTCGCTCTTCCTTTTAAAGGCAGAATCAGAGATTTCGAAATATAACCTTTGGTATGTTAAAGCCACTATCAGTGATCCACCCGAAAGAATCAAAAGAAATTCGCAGGAATAGCGTTTAAAATGAAGGATAAGTCTATGTATTTCTCAAAAGCTATTTTCGATAAGCAGTTTTTGAAAAACTATGTTTTTCTCTCGATAAACTAGGTTTATCTTATAGAAAAACCGTGTTTATCTAGAAAACAGAGTTTATCAAGAAAAAACAGTTTATCTAGAAAAAAATAGTTTATCAAGAGGAAAAACCGTGTTCATCTAGAAGAAAAAACTTAGTTTATTAAGAAAGAAAAACTATGTCTATCTAGAAAACATAGTTTATCAAGACAGAAGAACATAGTTTATCAAGATAGAAACAACTATGTTTATCTAGAACAACCGTGTATATCTAGATTAACATAGTTTATTGATAGAAAATCCATGTTTATGCAGAAAAACTTAGTCTATCAAGAGGAAAACTGTGTTTATCTACAAAAACTGAATTTTCTCTTGATAAACTAAGTTTACCTGGATTTATAGTTTTTCTCTTTGATTATCTAAGTTTAAGTAAGTGAACTATGTTTATTCTCTT
Source organism: Ophioderma brevispina (assembly GCA_023653785.1). Classification (NCBI taxonomy): domain Eukaryota; kingdom Metazoa; phylum Echinodermata; class Ophiuroidea; order Amphilepidida; family Ophiodermatidae; genus Ophioderma; species Ophioderma brevispina. The sequence continues at coordinate 13,142 of JAMKCH010000926.1, read as the reverse complement.
GATAAACATAGCTTTTCTCTTTATAAACTTTTTTCTAGATAAACATGGTTTTGCTCTTGATAAACAAAGTTTATAAAAAAAACATATGTTTTTCAAGAGAAAAACTATGTGTAATCAAGACAAAAATTCATGTTATCTAATAGATAAATATAGTTTATCAAAGAGAAAAACTTCTAAAACATACTGAATGGGAATTGCAAGCTTTCGTGGTTCCTTTGCCCACGTCAATTGACCCATGGAGAGAGTGTCATTCAGGTTTTAATCAATAGCTGTGCACTCTAGTATTAATTATGACTGCGGTTATAGTTCAAGGTGGAGGTGGCTTGATAATGTTCAAAGTATTATTGTCGGTTTTGGTCTTGTATGGGCGGCCATTGGGTCAAAAAGGTGTCAGCAAGAGAAAGGTGTCTGTAGATTTGAAAAGGCGTCTATTACAATGAAAAATGTGTCTAAATACCCCCAAACGGTTTGCAAAACTAAGAAAGGTGTCTAAAGCCTAAAACGGTGTGTACAACTGAGAAAGGTATTTAAAAACCCAAACTGTGTAAAGCTGAGAAATGTGTTTAAACTCAAAACAGGGTGTAAACCGAGAAACGTATCTAAAAAAAAATGAAAAACCCACCAAGGTGTCGGAAACCCCGGGGTCGAAAACCCACAACGGTGTCTGAAACCCAAAACAGTGTGTAAAATCCACAAAGGTGTCTAAAACGCAAAACGTTGTGTAAAACCCACAAAGTTGTCTAAACCCTAAAACGGTGTGTAAAACCCCAAAAGGTGTCTAAAGCCCAAAACGATGTGTAAAACCGAGGAAGGTGTCTAAACCCGAGAAAGGTATAGTGATGTCAGCCCCGAGTAATGTTAAACCCACAAAGGTGTCTACACTGAGTTAATCCTGCATTCGCTTGGTTAAAAATGATGTTTTGGTCAAAATTAGCATGAGGGCGCTTTTCAAGATGTTTCGCAAGTGTTACGATGTCTCGAGGACTCCAAGGTCAGAAATACCCTTTAAACACAAAGAAGTAAGCTTTTTACGCAAATGATCTGAATTTTATGTAGGACTAATAACAATCATTTATTATGATTTTTACCAAATTGATTGGTTTAGAAATTTGGTGTGTCCGAAACAAAATACAATGACAATAACAAACAAATATACAGTAATGTTCTTTACTGATCGTACCATAATGTCCACTAATGTCCATAATTAAAAGAAGCATTGCAGTTCAACGATGATATGTCCTCACAGGGAAGACTCCAAAATAACAGCATGCAAAGACATATCATTCCACAATACCCATGCATGGGAGTCTTCTTCAGAAATTAAGTTCCCTTTTCGGAGCAGTTGTCCAGCAGTTCAAGACGACGGGGTTGTCCCTCGACGACACTAATATTCCTCAGTACAATAATCCAAGTGTCACCACCAAAAGACATTTTGTCGAAAATCAACTTTAAGGGCCACAAACTAGAATCCTTTTTGATTCCAAAAACGGAAGCTCTTTTGGCTTGAAAAACTACAACAGACAAAATAGCTGGTATCCAAATTATCAGCACTGGTATACTGCACCAATCTACCATCTACATCTCTGGAAATCAATTCCACTGGCCTTTTTCCTAACAGAAAATAAGTCTTTTATACTTTTCCGTAGTTATGTTTCCCTAATATCTAATAATAACTATTACAGCATCACCATGCATAAACATAGCCCAACACTGTCCAATTGGATCTCACATAAATGACATATTATGATGTCATTATGACACCATTGGAAAACACATATGTTGAAATCTTTAACTTACACAATAACTTGGAAAATACCAAGCTATTTATAGTACTTAGCGCATCTAGCATTGTCTCTAAGCATAATCACATTGCAACATTAGGGGATTTCCATTTTTCTTTTGCAAGATAAAATTAAACACCTTCTATGAGAAATCTTTTCTCAAGCAAAATAGAAAAATAAAATAATATTTTATCACCAAATGGGGGATACTATAACACAAGATTCACTAAGTTCAGGGCTATCATTACAATACCAAGTCACTATGAGTTACAATATGCTCATCCACCAAGGACACAGTTCAGTGGATTGTACTTGTACATACATTGATATGAACTGACCTTGTGTGATATGGGTATCATACATCATACCCCCAAACCAGGGTGTGTATTTTCTAATTACATTGGTGAATGAAAGGTACTGAACTGTGCCAAGGGAACTGAGATTTTACTAGCTCATAGTGAGTCTGACTTGCTCAAGAAATTTAAGCATTTTATGAACAGAATTTTGTCTGCAACGGTTGTTAGAATGTTCATGGGATGGTCCCATTGAAATGTATATACATGCATTTGAATAGAAGCTGAGAGGGCGTTCTTGAGAATTATCAAGTAACTGCCATTGACAATGTAGTTATGATAAATGTTCAAATTTCTTGATTAAGTTTATCTTCACATCTGCAAACTTTAAAACGACCAATTCAATAAAACTTGCGAATAAAGATCGAAGTGAAGAGAGGCGAAGCACATACCTGGTATGTACACAGTTGTCAGAATTACAGACCTCCTAATAACTGTGCTAACTGAAACAGAACCAGAATGGTTAACATTTTGGGGGGAACGGGTGTGTTTTGGGGCTTGTTGTTATTGTTGTTTGAGATGTTGACGGCACTGATCTCGTGACTGCAGCGTCAGCTGTACTCATGGTACTCCGCGGTTGAGCTTGAGCCCCCTAGGCAGTCTTTCCAAAACTGTACATCTGTTGTGCATTCATAATATAGTATCACTAAATTGCTTGTGAAATTCTTTTAAATATTTTCTTTGTCGTATACCATCAATTTGCAACCACGGGTGCTTTTCATTTTCGCGGTGGCAAGCACAAAAAAACGTAGGATTGCTACGAGGACTTGCATCAGAAAACCAACAGTGTCGTATCAGGGTAGTAAATGATCTAAACCAAAACTGAAGTACGCTTTGCTATTGGAATTCAAGGCAAAAACAAATCGGCGGCATTGTGCGACTTCGTCATCAGCAATCAGTTGGATATCTTTGCACCGAGTCTTGGCTGACTGGAGATGGCAGAGATGATGAAGCTATTGCTGATATCTAGAATACTCTACTAGTCCAAGAAATTTAAATAAAATAATGCTTTGACCTCAAAATAATTGTGACAGAAACGATTTTTGTTTTGTTATACTTAAAAATGATGAGAGAATAACATATTAAAAGTCTACGAGTATAAGTAGCTGAGAACATGTATGGGGATGGGGCAAGGTTTATACAGGGGGAAAATAAAAAGTAGGTATGATTGTACTGAAATCTATGCCAACATTTTGGCCTGGCCATGTCTAAGGATTAAACAAATGTATAGTTTGCCCTATCTGTGGGTTATAGTTTAATAGTTATAAGTTTCAAGTTCATTCTGTGGTAACGTTTTCAGAATGCTCCAATTCTTTTCAAAGTGGTCTCAAATTCTTCATATAGTCCCAAAGGACCAGGGAATATAATACTTGCACTCATTTCACCATTTGTTCCTGTAATTAGAGGTCAAAATGTATATAACAATGGTATACATATCCTTTGAGATCATTAACGCCTACCATCTAATTTACATACTAAAATGTCAAATGTAGAGAAAATATGCATTTTCTGTTATAGGATATGATAATACAAACAATTTGAGACTAGTTTCGTCAAAATAGGAACACTCTGAAAGGATTACCCCAAGATGACCTTGAGTCGTTATGAGCCTATAATCCTGAAACTAATGACCGTAGATATGGCAAACTGTACCTTTTTCAATCCTCATGACCAGATAAATAAGTTGGTGTAGGTTTCAGAACAATTAGCCCTCTTTTACTTCTGACCCCTGTACAAAATTTACCCCCTATTTTTTACATGTTCCCCATTGATGAATTTTCTAGACTGCTGACACATTATTCTGTGACAATCTAGAAGTATGATAACACAAAAATTGTTTCTGTTGCAATTATTTTAGGCCCAAAAATATACCTATACCTAACTATACCTAAATATAAGCTTCAATACTCTCACCATCGTCATAAGAGTCGGAGGTGCAGCTTTTGTCTCCATGTAAGGATAAAGAGAGATCCTGTGGTGGTAGATTGTGGAGTCCCACAGGGATCTATTGACATCTTCTTGCTCAGTACCCCACCACAGGATGTCATCACTGCCATGACATACTTTCTGCCAACATTTTGAACCCCAAAATCCAGAATGCATGTGGCGTGAACACCTAATTACGAAAGCCCTTAAGGGTGGTGTCTATTTTGTGATCCACTTTAAGGCCCCTATGGGAGTACAATAGGGGTAGAGTCCCCCTAGTCACTGGGTTTTAGTGCTTTTGAAGCTGCAGGAAGAGCTTCAGGAGACAGATAACTATTCAGGACTTTTTTGGCAATAATTTCAAGATCTGTTTGAAATTTCAGAAATAGGGATATCCCTATTTATTGCAATTTAGAAAGTTCAAAATAGGGATGATTCTATTAAACAGGGAAGGTTGGCATGTATGGCCCTGATGTTCAATCTTTTGTTTATGCTAAGGGAGCGGCCATTATTTATGCCAGGGGGGGGAATGGAGGATTTCAACTTTTTTTCGGCAAAAAATTTCGCGTTCCCCCCTCGCTTCCGTTTAAAATTTCAAACTCACCCTTGATCATGCTGATTGTCCATTTAAAAAAAGTCCATGTTCCCCTCTCTCTCGTTGATGAAAAAAATTCACGTTCCCCCCTCTCTCTTACAAAATTTTTCGGGTCCCTCCTCAAATCCTCCCATTCCCCACTGGAGTAAATATAACCCCTCCGTAATGCACACCATCAGCCTACCTAATTTTCCACCCGCGGGATCGTGAAGCGCCGTAGCAAAAAAAAAAAAAAGATTGAAACTTGATTGCAGACATCAGATCATGGTGTAAATCCAACAAGGAATTACAAAGACAAAGATGCGTACTTCCCTTCATTTTAACAGACCGACTAGCAACTCTCAGCCAACCATGAATCTTGGCAATCTATTATCATCCGTCAGCTGAAGCAGGGAACTTGGTGTCATCTGAGACTATACACAACTTTTCTCGGTTTACACGGTCGTTTGGGGTGGTTTTATAACAACCTTTCTCTGTTTACCCACCGTTTGGGGGGTTTAGACAATTTTCATTGTAAAGACACTCTTTTCAATTCTACGACACCTTTACTGCTTAAATCTTTGTGACGTCAATGGCCGCCAAGTCTTATTGCCCATGTGTTTTCACTTGCTCGTCCATCCAATCAAATTTGGTTCAAGAGTTTTGGAAAATATAATCTCTAAAGCGCACTATTCAATGGTACGATCAACTTGTAAGAAACATAATATAACATAACAAACAGGACATATTTTGAAAGGCGTCTTTTCACCTAGATACAAAGCGTCTTATGAGTAACGAAAGCCTTGTAGGCCATGAGCTGCCATCATCAGATTTTCCGTTCGTTGCCACCCAATGGGATTATTTCCCATAATCACCTTCAAGGGGAGTCCCTGACTAGCATTAGGGATGTTACCGCCACTAAAAGCTGCACGATAGCGTGTCCTGCTCATTTCAAAAATTGGTCGTCATTGTTTTATGTAAACCGCCATTTATACTTCATTCAGATATAAATTTATCCACGATTACACGAATAAGTTTTAACTTCCTGAAGGAGGCTTAAAATCTAGGCGTCCAAGATGGCCGCCCGCAAGAAGGCATATTTTCTAAATGACTTCAAAATGGGCAAATTGTTGAAATAAGAAACCTGGGTGATATTTGGGAGCTCCAAAAATAATTTACGGCATTTATATTTTACGTGGCGTGTCTAGCGGGTAGCAAACTACCTCTATAGCAAAGGGTCCTCGGTTCTAATCTCATTGGGACCACTTGCTGGATTAATTTCGAGAACTCAATTTGGGATTTAATTTGATAACAGATTATTGAAAAACCGGATGCCCTACGTCTCCATGGTTTCATTTGAAAGGGGCCAGGAACCCATGACGCTGTTGCACGTGTTTTCCATTCGGTGTGGGTTTGTATAGTTTGGTTTGATGTTGCAATTTTGGTGCGCTGATTAACATGATTAAGACGGCTGCTGCCTCTCAGTTGCATTGTCAATCTTGTAGCCATTTTGGGCCTACTCCCGATTTTGGACCGATAAATAAACTTGTTATTTTATTATATTTTACGTCCAGGCTTGGTTTAAAGATGGCGGTAATTATAATTCGCTTCTAGTTTACGTAATCAAGGGAAAAAACAGCCCGTTCCATCTTTCGGAGTTATTAATCAACAGCTTCTATAATAATGACCCCCAAATCATTTTCCAAGAGTACAAAATATTAAAGTGGGGTATTGACTATGTCCAGAGGGGCTGTTACTTAGCTGGTTACTACTCGGAGCTATACACGTAAGTTTAACTGACTCTCTAATATTTCATAGGAAGACAAACAGTTCATCTAAACCTGACAGAAAATCATAATAATGGGTGGGGGTTAAGAACTACTCAGTGACGTCATTAAATTCGCTTACATCAAAAGTCACCAATAGGAGGAGGAGGTCTTTCCAGAAGGAGTTTGACAGTTGACAGTGAAATTGTCAAACCCTTCAAGGAACATTGGAACAGTAAAACCATTCTTTATTGATAGCTATTTATGGTTTAAGTTTCGGTCATACTACGCTGCACTGTGCAGTACCGATATATCGATCACTTTCTGCAGCAACTCACGTAAACCTGCTGCAAAAAGCTGCAGTTAAAATAATTTACCAACTCGGTTGCAGTACGCGCATGCAGTTTTACTGGACATAGACCGAATTTCGAAGCACTTGCAACTTACCACCGCAACTCACGTGCAGTGGTAAGTATGAACGAACCTTTACACTAGTACAATGTAAAGAGTATGTACGGCATTTGGGAGAAGACCTGTTACAAGACCTACCTCAAGCTGAGTATTTTAAAAATTTTCAATACCACCAACATTTTTAAAAAAAAAAAAAAAAATGACGATTATTATCTTGCGTGGTAACATTTAATGAAGGCGTAACCAGCTGGTTAAGCTCACTATGACTACATGAACTACTTGGTCAAGTTTACTCAACCAGGTTCAGTAATGCAAGGGTACCCAGGTTGTAGTTAGGTAACATATGTAACATATTCGCTAATGTCATGTGCCGTCTTTCCAACTGACTGGCATTCCATAAACGCAATCATTGTATATTCTGTTGAACTCCCATATTTTAGCTCTTTTCATGTGTTTCAAAGGCGACGGTGAAACCCGCACTTATCAGGCCATTGGACCCATTAAAGTCAGCTAGAATAAGAGATTCTAAAGCCATCCTTGCGTGAACTAAAAGACAACCAAGCTTAAAATTCTCTGCTTGGCACTTCATTTCTATGGTGCAACCTTGGAAGTGAGTTTCAAAGCCATCAGTCAAATACACTGCCGCTTGAGAAAAAAATGTCATTGGACGTCAGCAATACCGGTGTTAGTGTCTTAATTGTGTCATGATGATCCGAGGATGTCAAACACCTTCATGTTTCTGTTTCGGCGATTAATGGTGCCAGAATTGACAAATTTAAAAATCCTGAACAAGTTTTAAATGAATCTGGCCTGCTTTTTGGAGTTTGTTTGGCTTTCAATTTATTTCTGGCCATATTGATGTCAAATTATACCTGGTATGCAAGGAGATGATTGTTTACATTTGTCCCCAAGCTCCTATTACCGTTGATCTTGCTAACAATTCTTTGTTGATTTTTGTAAATCATTCTGAAAGATTCTTACACATGCTTGAAGTCAGGTCCACACAATTTGCCTCCAGTTCTGTCTTGATTTTTTTTTAATCTTTCAGTTTTGTTCATATGATATTCATGTATACTTATTCGCTGGTAACCGCAACATCGACTATAATTTGCTATATTTTGTGTCCCACATACCAACCAGTCACAAATATGCCACCATTATCTACAACAACTAACTGGTGACAATTGTATGTATGCGGCTAATTTGCCATAAAATGACAAAATTACCCCAGAAAGAAAATTCGCCTCCAGTTTTTTTGCTCTGATGTACAAATTCGATTTGTGTCAAGGAGCAAAGGTTCATTTCTGCAAGATTTGAGTGACTCAAACCTAACTAGTGCATTATAATTATTTATACACGTCCAAAGGTGGTATTTTGATTTGTTAATTTTATTTATTTTTTAGTTTCTATCCAAGGGTACTCTTCATATCTAACTGGTCTAACAAACATCATTCAAAATGACCCAAGTATTAATTACAAACTATCAATAATGACTTGTAGAAAGTACAAACAATCAAAACAATGTAGTCATGGTAGTATGGTCAATTAAAACAATATTTCACAACAATAGCATTTCTAAACTGTGAGAACTCATGGACCCATGATATTGGGGCACGTCATCAGAAGAAAGTTTTTCCATTCCTTAACGCCTCTATATGAACGTACGCTTACCCTGAATATTCCACCATTGAACATGAGGCATTTTAGAGCTTTGACTACGAGCTACTACGAGTACATTTAGTGTGCACAGATTCGGTAGTGAAAACTGTGAGCTAAGTTAGAGTGGAGCAATACCTTTAAACATTTACACACAATGATAAGGAGAGTTTTTTCCCAACTTGTACATGCATCATCATCATGTCAGCTACAGGAGTTCTGAAGTCACATTACCAAGATTCTTGCGAGCCTGTTATGAAGTATCTGAAGAGAATGTTTTTATTTATTTATTTCAATTTCTCTGCCATCACAAAAACAATGAACAAGACAAAAGAATATAGCAGATGGGTATACCCAAATAGAATGCTGGTCTTAAGGGCTCCCAATTACAATACAGGAAAAACATATAAATGGGACATATAACTAAAAGACAAACATAATAATTATTAAACATGCAATCTAAAATAACAAATATACAACAAGCACATTCAAATATATAAAATTCACCTAAAGCAGTTAATTATTAAAGTATTGCACACAATCAAAAATCAGGCATTGTATTTTAAAAGATACAAATTTCAAATATTAAAAAGATGATCTTTGACTCTGGCCCTTAAAAACACCAACAGTAATGATCTCCGAAGGGAGAGAATTCCAGCAACTAATTGCGGAATATGTAAAAAAAGTGGAGCCTGCTTGATGTTCTCACCTAAAACGCTCAAGAGCTAATGAGTGATCGAGCCGGTTATTAATCATCGTCTTACGAGTGAACAAATCAGGAGGGGCATACACACATGAATTGAGATACTTTAACAGTAAGGTAAGGATAAAGTATTTCATGGATTATTTCATTCAAGAGTATTGTAGGACGCGGACCAATCCCGGTGTGGCAGGAGATATAGTCCTCCGGGCTCACAGTCCGCGAACAATGGTGAACAATAGGGCAATCGATTCAGTTGACTCTTCACGCAACATTAGTTTCATGCTTTATTCCGTTGTCGTCTATGGAGCCCGGACTATGATACCTGCCGGACTATGATTACTTTCACACCGGCTCGTCATTCGTCATGGCTAAATTACCATTACAGTTTGACCATACAGTATCACAATAATCAAAATGAGGCATCACAAGGGCATTGACAAGCACTTTTAAAGTTGCAGGTGGAAGATAAGATTTGACACTACGGATGATACCAAATTCTTTTGGAAACATTATTTGATACAAAAGTTACATCATCATTCCAACTTAATTTTGGATCAAATACTACACCCAAGTACTTAAATGAGTCAACTCTCGCAATAACAACATTTTCAGGTGAAAGGCAAATATCAGTAAATTTGTTGAGAACATGATTAGTACCAAAAACCCTAAGTTTTTGTTTTCTTAACATTAATAGTATAGGTGTGTTTTTATGAAACCAATTGCTAATAAAACTCATATTATTTAATATTTTATTAACCTTTCCCTGGAGATAGCCAGGGCACACAAGTGTTGAAAATAAAACCCATGTGCGCTTGGCCAGATTCGAACCAGCGACCTCCGTATTACTAGAACGTCACTCTTCCAACTGAGCTATCAAGCCTGGGTTGGTAGAGAAGCGATAGATATCAGGTGTTAGGTTCGAAAGGTGTCCATCGCTTTCCAAGCGGATAGCATCAGAACGGTATATTTACGTATACAATTTATATTTGTTTTGAAATGTTAACTACTTAGTTCTCCAGGTAGACAAGGGGGAAATCTACACGGCAGCGCAGATCCAGATCGGATCCAGATCGGATCCAGATCTCGTGTCCAGTTTGCGTCTACACGGGCAACGGCCAAACTTGATCCAGATCTGCAACGCGTACATGCTGTGTACACGCTTGGTTAGTGTCGCTGCACTTTAAGCGCGTACTATTAGGTTACGCGTGAAGTATTCCTCGATCACCAAGGTTACGCGTAGCATACGTACACTTTACGCTTAGAAAGGGCGCTGTACTTTCGCACTCACTGCGCTGTGTAGAGTTCTTAACGCGGTCTCCCGTGATCTGGATCTCGGGGAAACGGATCCGATCTGGATCTGCGCTGCCGTGTAGATTGCCCCATTGATGATGATTAATCTTTCCATTGAGATAGCCAGCGCACACAAGTGTTGAAAAAAAAACATGTGCGCTTGGCCGGATTCGAACCGGCGACCTCCGTATTACTAGAACGGCGCTCTTCCAACTAAGCTATCAAGCCTGGGTTGGTAGAGGAGAGATACAATCTACCGCAATTTACACAATTAAGCTTTCGACGATTGGCATTTTCTGTTTCAAGCAAAGCGTTCTACACCCCAGACCATTCCATCCTCCTTGACAAAGTAATCACCGCGGTATCCGAGATATCGCCAATTTCTGGAATTTCTTTTTCATCAGAAAGCAATTTGTAGTGTTGAATCAACAACCGTGCTGTACTGATAATATCACAATCGGTGCTGACTACTGCTGATATTCCAATCATATCCTATCTATTGCTGATAATATTACAAGTATGTATTGTCTTCGGCTGATATTACAATCGTGTCCTATCTTCGGCTGAAAATAATACAATACAATCATTTACAGTCTAATAATCACATGCACTCTACTGTAGATAATTTAACAATCATGCCCTGTTTACAATCGTGGCTTATCTACTGCTGATAATATTGCAATCGTGTGCTTTCAACTACTGATAATATTACAATCGCGCACTTCCTACTGTTACAATCATGTGCTGTCTGCTGATAATAATATATTCATATGTTATCTTCTGCTGAAATCATCTGTTATCTACTGCTGATAATAGTACACAATAAGCCGTCTGCTGCTGATAATATTACTATCATGTACTGTCTACTGCTGATAATAATATATTCATGTGTAATCTACAGTACTGCTGTGCTATCCACTGTTAATAATACAATAACCGTGTACTATGCACTGCTGACTGCTATAATATTACAATTATTTGCTGTCTACTACCGATAATATTACATTTACGTTCTGTCTGTTGCTAATAATATTACAACCGTGGGTCTACTGGTGATAATGTGTTGTTGCCTACTGCTGATATGCAATTGTGTGCTATCTACTGCTGATAATGTTACAATCATGTGCTGCCTAATACTGATAATATTACAATCACGTGATCTGTACTCCTGATAATATTACATTATGTGCTGTCTGCTGTTATGATAATATTACAATCATGTGTTGTCTACTGCCGATAATAATACAAGCATGTGCTGTCTAATGCTGCTAATATTACAATGCTGATAACATTAGAATCGTGCTGTCCTCCTCCAGGGGTGCAAAAAATTGTTCTTAGTCCCGGGAGCAACATTTCAATTTTCCTCGTATACAAAAAGACTTTCAAAACCATTTACTCGGAGCGGCGCTCCCAGCTCCCACATTTTTTGCACCCATTTCCTCTGCAATACAATACAATCATGTGCATGCTAACTGGCTGATCAAGCATGTGCGTCTACTCCTGATAATTTTATTATAAATTTGAATGGTTTTAGTATGAAGAAGAACATATTGCAACGAGCTAGAAAAATAGTGTACAGAGTCCATACTAGTACAATTAATTGTTGATAAAAGTACGTGCTGACTACTGCTAATATTACAATCACATCATAATACAAGCTGCTAATAATACAAGCATGTGCTGTTTACTGCTGATAATATTACAAGCATATGCTGTCTACTGCTGCTAGTGTTATACCATCATGTGGTATGGACTGCTAATATAACAACCATTTGCTGTTCACTGCGTTATATAATATTTCAAGCATGCGCTATCTACTGCTGATAACATTGAAATCACGTGTTGGTTACTGCTAACTGCTGACAACCATGCGGCTATCCACAGCTACATTCATGTGCTGTCTACTGCTTTTAATATTACAATTATATGCTGTCTACTGCTGATAATAATATAATCATATGCTATCTACTACTGATAAATAGTACAATCATGTGCAATCTACTGCTGATAACATTACAAGCATGTGTTGTCTACTACTGATAATATTATCATCGCGTACTGTCTAGTGCTGATAACATCACAATCATGCACTGTCTATTTCTAATATTGTAATCATATGCTATCTACTGCTGATAATATTACAATCACGTGCTGTCTAATGCTGATATTACAATCGTGTACTGTCACAATATTACTGCTGATAATATTTCAATCATGTGCTGTCTACTTCTGATAACATTACAATCATGTGTTCTTTATTGTAGATAGTATTACAAGCATGTGCTGCCTACTTCTGATAATATTACAATCATGTACTGTCTACTGCTGATAATATAATAATGTACTATCTACTGCTGATAATGTTATAAGCGTGTGTTGTCTATACTGCTACTGTCTACTTCTATCACAGTTATATACTGGCTACTGCTGATATTATAACCACGTGCTATCTGCTGCTGGTATTGTTACAATCATGTGCTGTCTAATGCTGATATCAATCACGTGCTGTTTCATGCTGATAGTATTACAATCGTGTGCTGTCAGCTGCTTAAAATATTACATTTATGTGCTTTCTGCTGCTGATAATATTACAATAATGTGCTGTTTACTGCTGATAATATAATCACGTTGTCTACTGCTGATATAGTACGATCATATGCTGTCAACTATCGATAATATTAC